>JANSVA010000006.1:5409751-5435258 GCA_025504915.1 Erythroxylum reticulatum
GTTGAAGAAATTTTTCCAACCAACTGCTTCAATCTCTATTTCGATGTCCATCTGACTTTTCTTCAAGCAAGTGAAATGGACGTGTCTCCTATAGATAAGAGATTTCGACATTAAAAAGTTAATAAAATAAAACAAAAGAAAGTAATAACCAGTGACCCAATAAAAGGTATTCTCAACCCTATCGATACACATACGTTCTCAGCATAGTGGAAGAGCTCACAAGGAAAAAAATAGAGGTCTCTAGCGAGAAAGTCTCCTCTTGCTTCCCGTTAATAACAAACTCCTTTGTCTTACGTGACATCCTTCAAATCACGAAAGCATTCTCTTTGTAAAAATGCAAAAGAAATATTTCATATATTATAACCCTCCATAAATTCCTGCAAAGCGAGAGCCTTATGAATTTTTAGGACTAAATTTGTGTTAAATTTAAAATATCTTCTAAATTAAATAATAATTATTTATATATAAAAATAATGACTTTACAAAATTGTCTATAATTTATTTGATAAATAATAAAAAGTAAAAATAAAAATATATTAAATAAAATTTTATGTAGTTTGAAGTATACAAAGTGATTATAGATCAAATAACTAAATACACTGGTTTAACATAATTTAAACTATTTATATATTTCATATTAATAATGTATACATTTTCAGTGTATGCATTGAAAATATGATAATAACTAAACATAACATTTGAAATCAAATTAACTTATTGTAAATGCATATATTTTTAATTTATATTATTTTTAGTTTATATATAGTTAAATGATCTTTTCTTATATTAATTATTATGACTATTATTTGTATGAGAAATATATGAAAAATAAAATTAATAAGAATAAAGAGATAGTTGTTATATTAAATTTATGTAATTATAATTTCTTGAGACATGGTTGAAGTAAAATTAAAAATTATATAACATAATATATTGATGGATTATTTTACAAATTTATAAATTATTTTATAATTTTAAAAAATATTCAAAACAATATCCGATATTGGCTGATACTAGTATCGTTCTGTACCATACCAAAATCAAATATAGTACTAAATTTGGTACGATATTCAAAACATTGGCCTTTTACACAATAATTCAAAATCACCTTATCTTTTTCTTAATTTATTTCACTTGTTTCAAATCACTACCTCTAATATGTTCCTGCTAGGCTTTGTAGTGGACTAGGCTGATATTAGGATCTAGCTTGACCCTTTTTTTAATAAAATGTTTTTATTTTTGTAAAAAAATAATTTTGAAATTAATAAGTTGAAACTAAATTCATTTTTAAAGGAAGTGAACAAAAAATATTATATATGAGAAATCCAAAATTCATTTAATTAGCATAATTTCTTAGTGACAAATGGTTTTTTAATGAATTTGTCTATTAAACATGTATAAAATGATAAAATAAATAAATTGAAACTAAATTCAAGTTCAAAGGAAGTGAATAAAAAAATTATATATGAGAAATGCAACATTCATTTAATTAGTACAATTGCTTAATAAAAAATGAGTTTTGTTAGCGAAGGCATATGTTAAATGTGAAGGTATATGTTAAATGTGCAATAATTATATATAAATTTATTTTAAAAAACTCATTTTTTAATTAAATGAATGTTGCATTTCTCATATAAATGAATTTAGTTTTAAATTATTATAAAATGAATAATTTAAAACTAAATTCACTTTTAAAGGAAGTGAACAAAAAAATTATATTATATATGAGAAATTAACTTAATTACTTAATGAAAAATGAGTTCTTTTTAATGAATACATATTTTAAACATACATAAAATCATAAAATAAATAAGTTGAAACTAAATTTATTTTTTAAAAAAGTGAACAAAAAAGATTATATCATCAAAACAAAAGAGTATCATCATACTAATGTTATCCAAAAATCTTTAATGATACAAATTCTAGAACTGGAGAGCATATAATGAAGTTGAGAATCTACAAAAAAAAAAAGAAGTAAAGTAAATAATTATATCTTCAATTACAAAAACTAATGCAATCACATGAAAAATAAGTAATTCCAGAAACAAAGATTAAAGATAATAAACTTGTAGTATAGGAAAGGAGATAGCTAATCGATATAATTAGGATCATCAATAGTTTGCATAACATCATCTGAATGTAAAAACATTAGTATATAAATAATATCTAGTACTATAATAATTGCAATAAATGAATATTAAACAAATAATGATAATTAATAAACAATTAAATATAACTTCATGATCAAATATATTATCAAAATATTTTTTAGTTGAATCATTTGTCATCTCTGCATCAATACCTGTGGTTGTATTAATATAAAAGTTATTAAAAACAATATAAGATAAGATAACATTATAAAAATAGATTGAATTGGTATATCAAAAAGAAAAGACTTTACTCTCAATATCTTCATCATCAAACCAACTTCGGGCACACATAAAGGCTTGTATAGTACTAAGATAAAGGCGAGCACAATGAGGACTAATAACTAGACTATTGAAAACCACTGATACTAAAAGTAGACTCTAAAGCAACAATAAATGATGAAATTGTTAACAGGTCTTATGTAATTACTTGCATGATTGAGAAATTATTTCCATTATTCTTCCACTGTTGCAATACATCGAACTCTACACCTTCAACTTTGGCCACATAATCTTTTATCAAATATTTTTCCAACTCCATCATACTATAAGAACTCCCCACCCTTTTTGCTTTCATGAATTGTGTAAATGAGAGTATCAAACTGTTTTTAGAAGATGATACCGAACCTAAACTTGAAGTTAAAGCTGAACAACCTAAACTAATGCGATCTTAAATTTTGTCCAATTTAAGTTGATAATCATTAAAGAAATTATACTTAAATTGTTTAATGACATCAACATGCTCTTAAGCTCAATCACCGTACAACATGTTATATACAAAGTTAACTCCTTTCATCTTGTATCTTGGTTCCAACATAGATATGACTACTATAGTATGTCCAACCATGTATTAGGTAGTAAGAATTGAGCTTCTCTATTATCTGATCTACTATAATTCAAATCACCTCATTGGAGTCAAACATCCAATTAAACAAAGCTTTCATCTCATATATGTTAGTAAAGTAACTATGTAAAGTTGGATATTTTGTTTCCGAGAACAATTCAACAGTATTATAAAATATTTCCAACTTTGTATAAAGTTCTTTATCCAACTCCCATTGCTCTTCTATAGGGGGCAAGTATACTAAGGATCTTTTGTTTCAACCTAGTAAACACCTCAACTTATTGGATTGCCAACTCCAAAATCTTAAAGGTTAAATTCCATCTAGTAGGACAATCTAATACCAACTTCTTCGTCCTAAAAATGAATAGTTACTGTGTATTTTCCTTAAACTTTTTAACTCTTTTAAGTGTTGTACTCCAATATACTACATTATCTAGAATCAAATCTACTACTTCCTTTATCATCTGTAATCCGTCCCTTACAAACAAATTCATAATGTGTGCAAAACAATGCAAACGGAATAACTTCCCACCAACCAACAAACTTCTAACATGTAACTTCTTATTCACCTTTTGAATTAATGCATTATTTGTGCTACAATTGTAATTTGTTATGGTAGATAACTTGGTGTCAATATTCTAATATATTAAATAATAATATCAATATAGTTTCTAACCTTTCACTTATATGTGGCATTATCACATAAATGAACCTACCATTTAGAAATATAAAAAATTATTAATCATAACATAATAAAAAATAGATGTTATAATTTACTTCAGTAGTCTATTATGTACAATCTAGTCATTGTCAATACAATCTGCCATCACTGCCATATAGCCTTTCTTTTAGTTGTCAACTATCCACATGTTTGTTGTGATGACAACCATCCTTTAATATTTGACAATATATTTAAAATCTTTCTTAAAGGTATTCCAATTTGAGATCTTGAAAGTCAGTTTCGGAGAGGTGAGAAACATCCTAAATCTTTTGTTATCAATTAGAGTGAGCTGATGTTCATCACCAATAATCATACTAGCTATAAAAAACATTGATATATTGTTGTCATAAGCTATATTAGTCATCTTATTCTTCCCTCTTATTAGGTTATGAGTAAAAAATGTTTAATATCTTGATACGATCTTCTTTATATTACACAAATCCAAATATCTCCTTAATTGAGAAGATCCACCTTTTGAACACCCTACTAATATCTTATGACAATATTTACATTAGGCCTTCTTTACTCCATCCATGAACTAGTCTTCTTGAATTGATTCCAAACATCACTTTTTTATGGACCTAAACTTATATCTTCATTTCATATCGGATTATAAGTATCTGATTATATAATTTCCTCTATCGGATTAAAACTCTCCATTGAAGTAATATGCTCATTCTTTTGATACTATCCGTATGTACGACTATATAAGATATTCTTTAACATAGACATGTATAAATATACTTTAATGATGATGATGACATCATCTATATAGACTACATTAAGATGCTATTAAAGAAGCTACCTAATCACTTGAATCTATATGTATTAATTAATGTCTATCTAGAATTAACATATTAAAGCTAAAATCTCAACATCACCACCTTCACACTAATAATGTTTATATATAAATCGTTGACAAGTGTATGAGATTAGAGATTTCTTTCTACATCAAAGATGTACGAACTTTATCTTTTGAAATTTGTCTTTTGCTATGTGTTGAAAAAAATTCTTTATTGCTAATAGTTAAATCAGCTACAATATATGATAGTTTGATCCAATTGTGTCAACCTTGTTAAACTAAGTTTGATAATGGAAAAAGGCCAACATGAATTATAGGCATACCTTACCTGTACTAGCCTTTTAGGGAGACCAATGCATAAGACACATTTACTAAGTAAGTTGAAGTAAATAAACCATTGTCTTGATTACTAACCTAATTAACAACAAAAAAACCTATGTAGAACAAAGGCATCATTTTAAATAGAAAAGATACTATAATTTACAGTTTATTTCAATGTAAACTTTTCACTGTATAATGAAATTATATATTGAGGCATAAATTGAACAAGTTGATTTACCACAAAATAAATGTTAGGACATGTAAAAGAGAAATATTGAAGTGAATTAATTACGCGATGATATTTAGTATGATCAATGTGTGGAAAGCCATCATGCAAATAAAGTAATAATTGAAATATGATTTTGTAATTACTTTAATGTAGTGATTGGAATATATAAATGTAAAAGAAAAGGATGAAAAATCTTTAAATAAAGGTTTGCAACTTAAGAGTAGAAAACAAAAGCAATATACTTCATAGAACAAGAATATATATTTATTATAGAAATGGAAGAGAAAAAGATAAAAGACATAACAAGGAAAAATGTTGAGTGAATTTAAGCCTAGAAATTAGCTTAGATTCATTTAATCATTAGATGGTTCTAACTACAGGATGGTAGCGCTATAAAGAGCAACAAACTTAATCTTTATAGATTGCCAAATAAAAAATGAAAGAAACATAATGCATTCATTTTCTTCCCTTCAAAAGAATTAAAATGTAGCTTTTATATTAGACCATCAAACAAAAATAAAACTAGAGAATGTCTTTAACTCTTTTTCACATCAGTAGTTTCACATTGTCTGTTCTCAACTGTTACCACTGTATCAAGCAAATGAGTTTATGGAATTACAAAAGTTAAAAAGAGGTTCTTTTGTATGCTTCACCATCTTTAAGTAAATATTGAAGGAAACCTAAAAAGATATGTAATACCCATATCTATGAATTGTAGTGATTAGTGGATCACGCATATACTTAAATTGCCAAAAAACATAGAAACCTTACAGTTACTAAGAAAAGGGTGGAGCCACAAAGAAGCGGTGCAAGGAGAGGGACACGAGGACAAGTAAAGCTGGAGACTAGAGAGGCAAATATGAGGGGAGTTGACTATCAAGAGATAGTGGGGTCGATTGAAGAGGATTGATTGCAGATGATGCAGCATAGTGGAAGGGATACGTGAAGGCTGAAGGGATGAAGTGGGATGAGTGATTGGAAGAATGGGACTAAGGGTGACAACTAGGCCTAGGCCTGATCAACCCAAAGTCAATAAGCTAGGCCCATGTTGACCAAGCCTTGGGTTTAATTTTTTAGTCCTGACAGGGCTTCAGATCGGTCTAAGGCTTGGGTTGCTCAGGTTGCCAGTCCATTATAAAAAAACGGTATTGTTTTGCTGAAAATGATATTATTTTGCATCTTTAGTTAAAAAATTTGGTCGGGCGAAGTTAGGTCGAATTCAGGCTCGAGTCCGAGCCCTAGCGAGCAAGGCTCAGTCGGGCCTACTGCCATATCTAATTGAGATTAGGAGTGAGTAGGGTGGTTTTAACATATAATAAAATGACACTGTTTTATTTAAGTGTAAAGTAAAATGATGTCGTTTTAATTATTTTACATCATATAAAATTATAAGTTTCACTTCCTTAACATAAAACGACATCGTTTCAACTAATTGGAGTCAGATATGTTGTTTTACATAAGTGTAAAGTAAAATTATGTCGTTTTACTCATTTTACATCATATAAAAATATAAGTTTCACTTCCTCAATATAAAAGGACATTGTTTCAACTAATTGGACGCAAACAACGAAGTCTATGTTCGACATGAGGTTTGAATTTTGAAAAATATACGGGGCCCAATCAATCTAGGCCTGATCCTTTGACTTTGGGCCAAGCCGGGCCAACCTACCATCCTTAGTTCTTGTAATTCTTTGCTCCTTTTCTTGATATTTAATGTCTCTGTACTCTTCTTTTTTTTTTTAATTTATGAGGATGAAATAAATATGTAAAAACAAATGGGATTGTGTCATTGAAAAAATAATTTCTATGATTAAATAACGTAGTTTATTTATATTGGTAGTATAATTTTGAAGACAGATTTAACCATCTAAATTATATAAGCGTATGACTAATCTTTAAATTTCATGACGGACGGACTACAGGCAATTTGCTGCCATTATGTTTCTGCTAATACGGTTTCTTCCTGTCCAAATGAGAGCAAGAGTTACCGTAAGAGGCAAAATAAGTAAAAGAAATGCATCTTACAACCTTTGTTTCCCTTCCACACAATCTTATGGGCTAATTGGGTTGAATGGTCGGACCTTATTCGAATATCTTTTGTAAATTAAATTAAAATTTCTTTTTCTAATCTTGTTTCTCTAAGTCAAGCACTTCTCTATAAAATTTTGTTATATGAAAATAAAACTGTCTTAATATGTGAAAGTACAAAGTTTCTTCTTGTTCGAGAAATGAATGCATCTTAAATTAATTAAGGCAACAGAACTCTGGTAACGATCTATCACTTGTGTTTGTTTGTCAATGTCTATAACTTGGATGATTGGAACTTTCTACCTGTTTCACTTAATTTCAAGTGTTAAAGAAGCACTGCTTGCTGTAACAAGGTGTTGACCGTTGGGTATATATGATTAGCCTAGACAAGAGCTTTGACCTTGTGACCGTGAAACCTGAACACAGCGACGCCATTCTTATACACCATTCACCTAACATTCAAAAAACTTGCCATTCAATTACCCGCCAAGCAGAAAACAGTTAGTTGAATGCTAAGACGATGCGCTGTCCAACATAGGACCTAAACCTACTAGTCTTCCCTCGCCACTACCGTTTGCACCAAATACTAGAACCTCTCATTCAATCTCTCAATCTCTCTGGTTTTTATCTCTACACAACACAAAGCAGTCATGTACAGGCCGGTGATGCCATCGCCGTACAGGCCTTATTTGAGATGGCAGGAGTCTTGGGGACGACTATTAGTCCCTTTGGTTCTATGGATTTGTGGCATGTAATTCTTCCATCTTCTATTACAATCTCTCATTGTTTGATCCTGCAATCTGACTCATTTTTTTTTGCCTTTTTCGTTTTTTCATTCGTTTCAGTTTCGGTGAGTATACGATATGGGTACTTTGGGGATTCCCATATGGTTCTTGGACCAAGCTCATCTCGTTTGATGGTGGCAAGCTCTGTGTTTGTAAAGCATGTTGAAGTGAGAAACCATGCTGGGGAAGGTGTTCTCTTATATGGGTTCTCTAAGAAGCCAGAATTGAGCTTGGAAAGGAATTGGAGCACAACGAATTACATGATTGTCGCGTCTTATAGTCGCAAGGTCTAGTGTGAATTTTCAAAATTTCAAATTTCCGCTTTTATAGTCCATAAATTAATAGTTTGTTTCTTTCTAAGCAACAGGGGTTTTCCTTGTGGCTGAACAAGGGTTCAAGGATCCGTATGAAATGGGAAGCTCAGACAAGTACGTTGGATCAACTTCAACTGATCATGGTTAAAGGTAACGTCGGCTTCATAAATTCTGTCGGAAGCACTGAATTGGAAACTTGGCTTCGATAAATTGTAATCAGTAATACCATAAATTTTTGCAGGAGAAAGGAAGCATGAGACGTTGCTGCCACAATTGCTTAGTTCCTCTGACGCCTTCAACCTCAGTGAACCGCTGGCAGGTCTGCGTTTCTGTGCTTTCTCTGTTCTACACCCTTATTTTGCACATTTCAGATTTCCCTTCTTGTTGGACTGCAGTGTTTTATTTTGTAAAGTTTTACTAACAATGCCTGAAGCTATTATATTATTTCAAGGAATACAGTGCCTAGTCTAGAGATCAGATCAATGGGATTTAATGTAATAGTTAGAAGATAACATCAGAAACAATCAACGGAAATTAGTAAGGTCTTAGTTCGTACTTTATTTCAGTAGTGTAACTCAATCAGTTATTTACGTTTGAAGATACTATTGAAGACGACAACCATAGCAGAAGAGTATGAGAAATCTATGATAAAGTTGGACGAAACTTACACCCTACACACTTCTGTTCAGGAAAAGAAGCTGAATACACAATTGAAGAGGATGACAGGTACTATGTTGGCCTCCTAAATACAAATCCAAGGAGCATCATAATGGCAATGAGTGTAAATGTCACATCGAAGATGTATGATCTATCAAAAGCCAAGGCTATGTGCTCAACAGTGCAAGGCTCGTGCCGGCTGAAGCTACTATTCCCCAGGACTCAATACGTACTCCTGACGACACCCGACAACGTAAGACCCCTCCTTTAACAGCCTTTTTTGACTTTCCACCAACCTTGACCATGACAAAGAATCAATATCAATTTCAGGGGGATCTAGGTGGCTGGTACATTGAGCTATCTTTTGTTGCTCGTGTGATAACCTACGTCGTAATGTTAGGTGTGTTACTATAAAGCACATATCTTGATGTATGTTCGAATGCGTCTTGGGATGGATTTCAATACCATTCTTTTTGAGTCCTGCAGGATTTATCATTCTGCTGTTATTCATGGTGTTGAAATATCTCGGAGCTTGTGATGGTGACGCTAACATAGTAGAGACATCAGCAAGACAAATTGCTGAATCCGAACCCATCATGCCCCAGAAGACGATTCCTCGTACTTACGGGACCAATGACGAGGATGATGAAGAAAGATCATCTTGCAGCTCTTCAGAGGATTTATATGATGCGAAATTGTGCGTAATCTGTTATGATGATCAGCGCAACTGCTTTTTTATTCCTTGTGGACATTGTGCCACCTGCTATGAATGTGCCCAAAGGTGAATATGTAAAATGATCATTAGCATTAATTTGGACCCGTGAAGCACTAGAATCTGATTGAGAATGAAATTTGCAGGATTATGGACGAGGACAACAAGATGTGTCCAATTTGTCGAAGGCTAATTCACAAAATAAGAAGATTGTTTACTGCTTGAAGAACTTGCTATGCTTACCTATGGTTTCAGTGGAATTTGCTGTTATCAAGGAGAATCAGTGAGCAAATGGGCATTGATTCCTTTGCGGTTGAGTCAACTGTCCGATTGTGTGTGGGTGAGTCTCTGCAACGAGGAAAGTTTCTGAACTTCTAGACTTCAAGTTTGTCTTTGGGCTGCATATTATTAGATTAGAAGTCGATGACTATTTGAGAAGATTTTTGCCTCTTTCATTCTTGTAGACTTTTTGTAAAGAAGTTCTTAAAGATAAAGGCTGTTAGGTGGTCTTTCTGGTCTATGAGATCAGGTCCAGTCTCAGAATGATTACGCTAGAAAGTGTAGAGAAGTTGCAGTTCTCAGAGCACTTTCAGCTCGGAGCCTTGTAATATTATCAGGCTCTATCTTGATGTGTCATTGATAAGTATAAAGTTTGCAATGCCAATTGAAGCCAAGATTATGGTCCTAGTTCAAGACTTATTGATCTATGATAAGTACCTTCCTCGAGTCCTGAGATCTATCAAACTCAGCCCAATTAGGAACAACTTCCATGCCCAACACCATACATCTATGTTGCGAATTCATTTGGCAGTCATGAGTGATCCAAACTACAATTAAATGAGAAACACGAACTTGTAAAATAAAACAAAGTTTTAAATTATTTTCACTTTCTAAAGTGAAAATTACTATGAGAATTTAGTAAACTAAAGAAATGAAATAGATGAAAGATTAAACTATAGTACCAATATTTTAGATAGACTAGATGGCGAACCAAAAATAAAAGATTCGGTTCTAGATCCATTTGAAATAACAAAAACCACGAGAAATTTTGCATGTTGTAATTCGTTGGTTGTAATATTATATTAGTTTGTGTTTCTTTAGACCTTAATGTGCTAATTTATCTAATATGGTTATAATAAAAAAGGGAATAACAGATTATGTTGTAAAATATTTTGAGATTTTTTAATTTTAGTACCAAAAGTTTTAAAATTTTCAATTAAGTAACTAAGTTTTAAAACCTTTACAATGCAATTTAAAATGTAAGTTTTGTTAATGTTTTACTCACGTAGCTAACGGAACTACCTTTGCCATAATTCTTACTCTATACCCCATAACCTATAAACCCTATAACTTACCCATTTTGTTTCAAAATAAACGCACCCTAACCTTCATTTCCCATATATCATTTTATCCATTTTGTTGTCTTCTAAACAACCCTTCTCTTTGTCATATGGAACTAACTCAATTACCATACTACATTTGATTTTGCTTCTCCCAATAATTATTTTTATTTAAGAAAATCAATCAATTTTTGGGCTATCATCATTAATAGAATATTAACTCCAAAGATTTAAGGCTAATTGTTGTGAGATTTAATAATAGAGTTTGCTATCTCTGTTTCTGCCTTCTATGCATTCTTTCAATTGTGTTGTTCTTGCATGAGTCGTGACATTCTTTATATTTCTTTTGAGACAGGATTCTCTGTTTAATTTACTCTACACCAACTCTGTCTCATTTGATTTTAACCATCCATTTATATGGGTCCCATAAAAATGGATGGTTGAAATCAAATGGGACAGGATAAATTAGACAAAAGATCCTGTCCCATTTCTTCTTAGGTATGATTGGTTGAAGAAGGCGTGCAATATTCATTTCACACACACGTACTTGATTGATTTCTTGGAATTGGTAAGCTTTTTAACTTGATTTTGTTTACTTTTCTTTTTTAAACTTTGATTTCAACTATATGGTTTGTTTTGTAGTTCAAACTCTTTCACTTTCATATGTTCTTTTTCGTATAATGATTAAATGATAAACTATTAGTGAACATGATAATATAGGCAAGTTTTAGATTTTGTAAAAATTCTTCAATTTGTATATGCTCAACAAGTAACTGTAGTTAGCCAGAAGTACTCTCTAAAATCAACTGTTTTTGTTCATTAGCCTTGATTTTCAATAAGTTGTTCAATAGTCTTGATTAATATGATTAGAGGTAAACTTTTATCACAACTTTAATTTACCAATATATTATCCCAAACTATGTATTATTTACTATAATTGTGAAATAAAGCTTATTTTACAAATATAATATATGGACAATATTGAGGTATTTGTCTTAGATAAGTTAAGATTAGGACCTAAAAAATTTTACACATTAACCATGTTTTGCTTCCTATACCAATTGATAAAAACTTCCATTTTGACACACAAAATTAATTGATTTTCCCTAGTTAAGATCCATTTGATTATTAGCCTTTGAACTTTACAATAAACTTTTTATCGTGTTATAATCTCTGATATAGGTAGTTTAGATTGAGCACTCTAAGTCAAAAAATGGATGCAAGTTTGACAAATGGGTTGGATGAAGATTTTTTTTTGTTTTTTGTTTTTATGCGTTAATGGTTATTATACGGAGAGAAATCTTAGAAGATGCTTTGTTTCTTTTGCTTGACGTGGAGTGAGTTATCTCTTAGTTTTATGGTTTCATATTTTTTTGAATTTTTATTCTCAGTACTATTATTATCTTTTTTTCATTAGTTATTTAATTTTAGTATTGAAGTTGTTGGTTTTTTTAGTGGGTTTAGTATTGAAGTTGTTGGTTTTTTTAGTGGGTTGATCTTTTGATGTGCTAAAGAGCTTTGACTATCATACCTAACCTATTGAAAAAGGTAAACAAGCTAGAAGAGCAAAAAAAATTTAAAGTTAAAAATTAAAAAACTAAGTATTATGTTATTAATGGTTGCTACTAAAAATCACTATGATTAGATGTGGAAGTTTAAGATGGAACTTTAGCTTTTCATGGAGATTAAAAAACGAATGGATGGAGGAGAGAAGCGTGTATAAGAAACTTAAGCTAGTAGCTTTTCAGATTTTCTATTTCTAACGTTTTTCTTTTTTAACTTCATACATCCTTTCTATATTTATTTTTATTAATGAGCTATTCACACATTTGGTTCTCATAAATTATTAGTGTTCTTTATAAAATTGAACTCACTTCTTTCATCAATGGCAAGTTTATGAAGTGCTTCCTTGAATTTGTTAGAATCATCACACCAAGCTCAAACTCATTATTTTTTTAATGAAGGTTGAATGTATGAAATTTTGATTTGTATCTTAACCATTTATCTATATATGAACTACCTTTTTCAGTTACGAAGGAAACTTCATGCTTATATTGTCCTTTGAATCAAGTAATTTTCAATTGTCATCTGATTCAAAGTATTCTATCATATTTTAGCTTAACCTTCCATTGGAGTTTAGTCTCCTAAACTAGACTCACAATGATATTTCATAAAATAAGAGGCATTGAAATGCTTTGTTTGGCATAATGAAAATGTTTCTAACGGGATAAAAGAGTTGTTAAACTAAAGGAGATTCCAATAAGTGTCTTGATGATAGCAAAACATAATTATTACTAAATGAGTTTATTATTTAATAAAAGAAATACAAGAAAAAATTAAAGTCATGAACTCGAGAAGATAGTTTATGAAATTGATAAAGAGAAGTTGAAGTTTACAATTGTCAAAATGAAGATCAAACTAAGCAAAAAAGAAGATAAAGTATTATTAAGGTCATTCCATAGTTTGTAATATTAATTGTAATCTCACTTTGTTAATTGATGCTCTAAAAGGGTTACCATATATAAACATTTCATTCCAATTTATTGTATGAGTCTTTACATTCATCAAGAGACATTAAAGAATTTATTATTTAAATCTTTCAAACACTCTTTATGGAATATCTTGGGAAGTGTTTAAATCACAATTAGATTACATAAATTATTTTTAAGCATTTAAAGTTGTCAAAATCATATTTTTGAAGTGATTGAGCCTATATAAGTTAGTGGTAACTAATATAGGTTAAAGTTGTTAAATTTGACAAACTGTGAGTTTGATGTAACATTGGTTGATGTATTGGTCAACAAATATGATGTATTGGTTGGCCAATATGCCTACTGGTTGAGCAATGTTTCAATGGCTAGTGAATCTAATGCCTTTAATACATAGTGGTTGATAAGTATGCCATATTGTTGACCAGTATATTGTATATGGCTATTGTAACAACTATTTCTTAGCTTAAAAAGATAAGAAGGATCCTAAAACACTATAAATATGTGATTTCCATTTGGTTTTAGCATAAAAGCATTTGGGTGTATTTTAAATATATGTTTAGGTGTTTTTCAATTATTTGAAAATCATTGTCTCATATTTATGTGAGTGAGGCTTTTAGAGTTGTTAAGTGAATAAATGAGATATTTTTAAGTTGTAATCCTTTATTGGGGTGTTGGATATTATATTTTGGAGTGTTCCAAATGGAACCAAGGTTCCTCTTCACCTTATAAGAAGATTGTAAGAAAGGTTCCTCTTTTATGAGAAATGTTGTACAAAGGTAATTCTCTGCCTTAAAAGAATAATTATAGTAAAATTCCAAGAAGAGTCTTGAGAGTGGATGTAGGTAATGGTTGTTTATCAATCAATTATAAATTACTTTACATTCTCTCTTCCCTATCCTCTTTAAATTATTTCTTAATTGTTTGATTAATTTATATTAAACAATTTCCTTATCCTTAGTTACATTGATTGTTATTAATTAAGTACTTTGGTTAGAAAAATTATTGAATTTTATAAACACCCAATTCACCCCCCTTTTGACTGCCATTAGGGACTAACAAGAGCGATCATAGTAGGACTATTAGGCCAGATTTCTAACGAAATCCTTTGGAAAAGATCATAATGGCATATTTATGAAAATCATTAATATTATTCAACCAAGAGGAGAAAAGTAGGTCACTTTTAACAATATGGGGAGTTAAAGTGATGGCTATATAAGAAGTCAAATATCTAAAAACGTTATCATTAGAGGATCTGATTAGATTTCTCCTAACTTATGAAATGAGCTATAAAAGAAGCAAGAAGAAAGACTGCTTCGAAATAAAAATAATTTATTTAATGTTGAAAAAGAAGAATCAAGTGAAAAGGAAGAGACATCAACTAATGAAAGTGATGAAGAAGGCATTGTCTTAATCATTAGAAAATTCAAGAAGCTCTTAAAGAAGAAATTCTTTGAAAGACATTATAACACCCCACTACTATAGATTACATACCAGAACACCCTATGGATATTCCAGTACATAACTTATAATAATGGCATGTTAGAGCAAACACGTATCCAACTTAATCATGGCATCATCTAATATACATAAAAAATCACCAAATTTTGAAACCAAATTGCATTCCTCATTTCATTTCATAAAAACCAAAATTACATTGTAGCTATACAAACCATCCCAATATATACAGTATTAAAACTAAGTACATTACATAAGGAATTTTATAAAAACTTTTATGTAATCCTTCAGTCTCAACTGATCGACCTTTGAGTCATTTTCTCATAAAAGTACAAGAATTAATCTTCTTGTAATGTCTCCTTTTCACTAGTGTCCTCTCTCAAACCTGAAAAATCAACATTGTAATTTTGATGAGTTTTGCGAACTCAGTGATGTAACCATCCTCGATGGTTCACCCAATTCATATCACATAATTCACATCTTTTCATTTAGTAAATAGCATTATATATCCCATTTTTATTCCAATACATGACCACATTATATTTCAGTCAGTCAAACATATGTATAAAGTGTATATTCAAATGCTTATGAGACTCACTTTCAATTTTTACGTAATTGTGACTGAGTGCCTAAATTGTCCCGTATCCATTATGGATATTGGACTCATTGATACTGTCCCTTACCTGTTGCGGATACAGGGCTCATTGTACATATCTAGCCTTTGACTCATAACCATAATCTGAGCTTTAAGCTCATTTTCGATTGCTACTCAAGTCACATCTATCATTATCTGATCTTGCATTCGTGTATGAAATGCATCACATTCATATTTAATCAATCATTGTTTCAAACAAGCATAATTGTGATCTCATTCCCATTTATCATCGGATCTTAGCCCGACATTTAATAATCATATTGAGAAACACTTATTTTGCCAAATTCACTTACAAAGAGTACTTTAATCATCCCACTCATGAATCAGAAATCTCGGACCTTCAATGTCCAGAATCAGTACAATCAATTCCACTTTTAGAACATAATTAAAAAAAAACACATAATTAAGTGAGATCTTCTAGGTTACTCACAAATTGCTCCAGAAAGTTATTGCCTTGAAGTCCTGACAATGTCTGGATGATGGCGCTTTAAATGCTCCTCTATATCTTGCAAAACACATTTACATAATCACACTTTTGCACAATTGTATAAGTATTTAGTTATGCACATCTATGTGTGAAATATTTATAATGCATGTTTAATGACAATCTCGAGTATCTTATCATTATTCTTATCACAAAATCATTTATATACCAAGATTAACATAAGTTAATTTGTACTAAGGGTTTGGACCACAATAAGACAATTTGAAACTAATTTCATAACCCACTTGATTATTCCAAATTTGTTTTAAAAATATACTTTTGGGTCCACTTTGCATGATCATTTTGACAAGGAAAATGGAGTAATTTGGCAACACTTCCTTCTAGAAAATTGTTCTCTTATGTCTTAAGTTTCTAATGACGTCAAGATCATACAATGTGATTCAGTTCTCTGTACTCAAATTCAAACTAGATTCTGTAATTCTTAGAGAAAGAATTTATATTCTATTTCTTTAGACCATTTGTATCCATATGACTCTAGTTTAATCTAAGTCAAAAATCATTCCATTTGGAAATCTAAAGGTCAAGACATGACTAAAATACTACTGACTGTTCAGTGAAATCATTCCAGTTAAGAAATTCCAGCACACTTCATCATTTTCATCCTAAATTTATCAATCAATCTTTTTCGAATGGATTCAGATGGGGTAAATTTTGGTGGAAAGAAATAAAAATATGTTATGAGTTTTTTTGATAAAAAATAAAGTCATTTGGAGGTCGTGAGAAGAAGTTATAGCCAAAAGAATGATGGATGTTCGCAATTGTCGTGCATTGCTTCTTTGTCACGATCGTACTCGTGCACGATTGTGCACTTTCAAGATGCACCACCGAAGTCACGATTATGCAATGCTTTTTTAGATCCCCTTCCCATGTCACGATCGTGCTTTGCACGATCGTGCACTTCATTTTTCCATATTCACGAACTGCAATTTTTCTTTTCTCCTTTCATTTTTTTCCAGATTTTTTATTCCTACATTTTACAACTAATACATCTAGTGCATAAACCATCTCTTCTACTTCTATCTCAATTCAACCCAACACAAATAAATCAAAAACCCAAGATTTATATCAAAATTGTATATCATTCATGCATATTTTCATTTTCTGCTTTTTTCATTTCCTGTATCTTTCTTCCATCTTCATCGACACTTTCACTTCCTTTAAATCCTCTCTATATCAAGATCTCACCTAATCCTCATTCCTTATCATTATACTCACTTCATTTTATCTTAAAAAACCCACAAATTTATGAACGTCAACAGTGAAAACCAACCCATATACGTATTTCAAAAAACAAAACAAAGTTTACACATTTTTCTGCATTTCTTTTCAATTAACTCCAATTTTTTACACTTTCCATTTTTACTCCATTTATCATAACCAATTCATTCCAATTCAAACATCATTAAAAATTATCCATGCTATCACAAAAACTCAAAACATAACTTACTTGGTTCAGCTCAAATTTCCAACAATGGAATTTTCGGTGGATGAAGAAAGCCAAGGATAAACAAAAACCAAACACTCTCTATGGACTGAAACTTTTACTTTGATGTAAGAATCAACCAATTGCTAAATCATAAATAGCTTGGTGTTTTCATTGTGGTGAAGAACATCTACAGTAATTTTCCACACTAAAAACAAAAGAGCTACATTCTTTTCCTTAGTAAAAATGTGCCTCCTTGTATTTGATCATTCACAACCACTTGTCAGCATTGCATATAGGCCATTTATCACTAATTCTTTAGTCCATGTGTCACACTATAAATGGTCCTTATTTTTACATTTTTCCTAGTCTAAAAATACTCCAAATTTCCAAAATACCTGAAATATCACCAAAATTACCAAATCAATTTTAATACACTCTAATTTAATTTTCAAGACAAATAGAATCCACAATTCACATTTATACACCAACTATACCTGGAAAATGTCAATGAATGCATGTATGGTCATTTTAATGTGCAAAACTCAATATTCACATATATGTCTATGCCCAATAAGCATGAAATGCACTTTCTAATTTTTCATTAATTTCTCATATGCTCTATTCTAGCCTTAACATAGGTAACGGAATGTTACAGAAAGGGCTTTAAAGAAGCTAAAAGTGATTTAAAACATAAATCCTTTAACATTATTTACTTTGAATGACCAAAACCTAACCATATAAATCGTAATGTCATATACTTAAAGATAATGAGAAGTATGAAAGAAACCATAAAAAGGAGAAGGAAAAGAAGAATGCACTTACAGGGTGTTTAGTTCACCTGTTGGCATAGATAAGGAATAAAATGATTATTGTTAAAATTTGATAGAGACAAGAACTTCATACCACGCACTTCTAGAGAGAAAAGAAGAAAACCTCCACAAATGCTCCACAAATGAAGGCTCAAAATTTCCAGGAGCAAAATGAGATGGCTAAGAGCTAGAGATCACAGCGAACACGAGAGACTTGGAAGCAGAGGGTTGCAGTTGCAGAGACCCAGCAAGAAAAGCAACAAAACCAAACCTTTCTTCAACAAAACAGTGTTCAAACGACATCGATCAATTCATCTAAATAAAACCACTCCACTCTGTGAAGGAGTATTAAGCGGTATCGTAATTTCAAAATGTAATTACGCAATAGCCATCTACGCAAAATGTAACTCAGACCCAGAAATTTTAGTACCGTAAAAAAGAAGAGC
The DNA here is from genome assembly GCA_025504915.1 of Erythroxylum reticulatum. Taxonomy (NCBI): domain Eukaryota; kingdom Viridiplantae; phylum Streptophyta; class Magnoliopsida; order Malpighiales; family Erythroxylaceae; genus Erythroxylum; species Erythroxylum reticulatum. Next base: position 5,428,440 of record JANSVA010000006.1, read on the forward strand.
AAGAAGAAGAAACATTAAGCCCAGAAATTTCAGTATCGCAAGAAAGAAGAAGAAGAAGTGTTAAACCCATAAATTTTATTACTGCAAAAAAGAAGAAGAAGCATTAAACCCAAAAATTTTAGTACCACAAAAAAGAAGAAGAAGAAGCATTACACGTAGAAATTTCAATACCGCAAACGGTGAAACTAGAAGAGATCATAAAGTAAAAGAAATCGATTTTCCTCATGGAGCAAACAAAGAAACAACAGGCCTTAAAGCATAAACAAGTTAAATAGAAGTGGCGACGATTGAAGAGAGGGACAAAACTTATTGGGAAAGATCATTTTTAACTTACCCAGAAAAGAGGGACATACGATCGAGGGCTGGGCTGGAGAAGAGAATCACTTGAAGGTTAGGAGGTGGATGAATCTCTTTCGCAGTAAAGAGGGATAAATTTATCCTCAAGTTATGACATCTATTCCCGATGTGCTCGGAATAGATAAAGACAGGGGAGGGACTGCTTTAGGTATTCCATAAATTGAAGGAATATTTAAACCTAAGGAATGTCTATTATTTATCTTTTTTTTAACCAAACAAAGTAATAAGCTATTACCAGGAATAAGAGAGAAATGGAATAGTCATTCCCCTAAACCAAACGTACCATTAAAGCATTAACTTGGGACGACACAAGTGAATTTAAAATTAAACATGTAGAAGAAGAGATAGCTTATATGTGCTTCACTGCTATAGACAAATATGAGGTAACATGCAACCCTAATTCTTGTAATAAATATAGTTTAATATATAATGAATTAGTTGAGAGCCTCAAAATAATGAGCATTAAAAAGAAAAGGCTATCCTTCAAACTCAAAAAGGCTTAAAAGAACATAGATGCGTATATAAGTGAGAATGGAGGTTAAATGAATTCTAATGATAGGCATAGAATATGATATAACTATGAAAGTGAAGGAAATTATAAAACCACATTTTTCATAGGGAAGAACCATTGCTTAATGTGACAAATGAGTATGAAGCATCCAAATCCAAGTATATGCATGCACGTTTCACACCTCCTAGGACTAATCATAAAAGGAAGCATCATGCTTTTATATATAGCTCAAGACCTATATATAGAGTTTAATACTATCAAGAGAAGAATAAACATAATTTCTATAATAACATGCCAATCCACTTACACTCTTTTAAGCCTCAAAGAAGTATACATCAAGCTTTGATTCATAGTACACATCATACATATAATCATGATGGCTCATTTCATTATCATAGGAAAACATTCAACAACTTTAATATCCAAAGGAAGATTCATATTGTGCACACATAAAGAGGTCAAAAAAATGCCTATATGTATCATCATCATTCATATATCATAGTACGTCATTTTTGTGGTAAGTATGGACATGTTGATAGATTTGGTTTTCTTAAACAAAGAATGTCAAGCAAACCCTTTAAAGTATAGGTTGAAAAGAAGGAGGCTAACAATTAAAGAACCAAGCTCATTTGAGTTCTTAAAACATATTTATTGGCTTCTTTTTGTAGTATTCTAAAAGACCAAATGGTAAGAAGTAAAGATGGTATTTATTGAATTGAGTATTATTTTTGAAGAATTTATGCTTTTTACCTTGATGAATCTAACCTCATTATGTAAAAAAAATGTTCTTAAAAATGTTTTTGTAAAATATGAAGAAATTTGTCATTAAATAGAGTAAGAATGATCAAAGAATCCTCAAAAGAAACAATTATTAAACCATGTAAGGATGATAAAACGCCTCTATATATTTTAAACTCGTGAAAAATCTTTATTCAAATCTCTTATAAGTAATGTTTAACATAAGTTAATAATTAGTCCATAATTTAAAAATATGTGATAAGTTGCGTTTATATGTCAATTTGAGTATAACTCCTTGATGACAATTGCTGCAGTTTGAATTAAGAATAAGTTCTTTTAATAATTGTTTTAATGTGTGGAATTTAGTACTTAGAATTAAAAAATATATAAAAAATGAGATTATTGAGATAGAATTTATATTAATTGAGCAATAATTTTTCTAAATCATTAAATAAGAATAAGATTGCTCAATTAAAAGAGAATTAGATATGTTTGACGAAAATTTTATATGATAAAATTCCCTTTCATTTTCTTGATTAATTTTGAGTTTTTGACATCTCTTTTAAGGCCTTTGATAATTTTTGATCAATATTGTCATGACTCATTAAGTGTTTTGATGGTTCAATTTGAATTTATAACTAATTTTTTAGCTTTCTAGAATACATTGGTCAACCAATATTTAAGTGTGATCGAATAATGAAACCAAAAATCATATTTTTTGTTCATTTTTTGGTCACTTATTTAGGCACTCAATTACTTGTATTGGTTGATTATTGTCTTCAAGTGGTTAACCAATGTTCTCTTTTCTAAGAAATTTTATAGTCCTAATGAGTTTGTTTATGGTTTGGTCACTTGTCTGGTCGCTAAGACAATCACACTTGTTAAACAATATCCTTTAGTGGTCGACCAATATCCCTAATTATGAGACTTTTTTTTTCTTTCCTGAGAGTTTGCACTTTTTGGTTAACCAGATACCTCTAGTTGCCAACGAATATACTTTATTGGTCAATTAGTAGAATGGTTTTTTAACCAAACTATTCTCTTTCACCATGCCTTCACTGCTTACTCTTTCTTCTTTATGAAACAGTAATATTGGTCAACCATTCAAGTTATATGGTCAACCAGTCCTCCTACTCTCCTCTGCATCTTTTCTTTTATTCTCATAATTTTAATTATATCTTCTAAAACCTTAAACAATTCACTCTTTTCCTTGAAAAACATTATCTCCAATTACATAAAAAAAATCATTAGATTGTATCAAATTGAAAAATTTTCATTTTTTAATTTTATATTTGGGATTTTCAAAATTTTCTTAATTAAAAATTGTTTTTCTCAAATAACACCATCATAGTTAAATTGTAAAATAATTTAAGTTTGTTTCCTTTTCAATTATATTGATACATCTTTAATTTTGTTCAATTTTGGTATTTTGGGTACGTTTTTTATGTTTCTATTTTTGAAATTTTAGGTCTTTATAAATTGTACCTTCTTTTATGAAATTGATTGATGGATATTGCAATTATGCTTTTATTTGTTACAATTCCAACCCATAATTTTGTTAAAATTTGTCCTTGATGCTTTAATTGAATTTTTAACTTAGGCATAAGTCCAAAATTGATAATTTTCAAATTGATCACCATTAGCATTGTTCCTTTCAAAATTGAGCAAATACTTTGACTCTTTAAATATTAAATAGCCTTCTTTCTCTAATAAGCTTATCAATCTTAATCAAATTCGTTTTTTGATCTTTTAACCAAATTAGCTTTATGCTTGACATTTTTATTAAGCATTTTTAGTTAATTGATTTCTTTTTTATGATTCCAAAAAGAAGGAGAAAGATCAGTGGCATTAGATTTAAAGAGAGATGACATTCAAGGGGAGTGATGAAATTTTTGGGATCGATGATATTAAATATCTCTGTTGTTCTTGATATTGAATTATGTTTTATAAATGAATTAATGGAGAGGTTAATCACCTTATTGATATTTATTTTTTGCTTAATTTTATAAATTTCCTCTAATATCATAAAAAGGGAGAGATTGTTGAACTAAGGGAGGTTCCAGTTGACATTTTGATAATAACAAAACATAATTAATACTAACGAGTTTATCATTTTAATGAAAAGCAACATAAAAAGAAAATTGAAGTCATAAACTCAAAAGAACAGCATATGAAGTTGATAAAGAGAAGTTGAAGTCTACAATCATCAAAATGTAGATTAAACTAAGAAAAAGAAAAGATCCAGGCTTATTAAGGTCACTCTTTAGTTTGTACTATATTGTAATCTCACTTTGCGTTTAATACTCTAAAAGGCTCACTATGTATAAACATTTTATTTCACTTCATTGAATAAGTCTTTACATTCATCAAAGCTTTTATTTTTAATAGAAAAACCTCTTGATCTTTTAAACAATCTTTAGAGAACATATTGGGAAGTGGTTAAATCATCATCGGATTAAACAAATTATTTTTGAGCATTTAAAGTTATTAAAATCATTTTTTTAGAGTTATTGGTCAACCTATATGTGTTAATGGTTGTTTAATATGGGTTAAAATTGTTAAATTAGACGATCTATGAGTTTTATGTAACATTGATTGATATATTAATGTGCCATATTGGTTGATCAATATGGCTATTGATCGACTTGTATTCCAACGACTGGTGAATCTAATACGTTTAATACATATTGGTCGACCAATACACTGCATATAGTTGTTGTAATTGCTAATTATTGGTTCCAATAGGTAGGAAGGGTCCCAAAATACTATAAATTTATGTTTTCTCATTACTTTTAGCATCTAGAAGCATTTGTTTGTATTGTATGCACATTTCTAAGTACTTCCAATCATTTGAGAATTATTATCTTATATTTGTGTGAGTGAGTCTCTTTGAAGTTATCAAGTGAATAAATGAGATATTTTTAAGTCATAATCTCTTGTTGGGGTGTTGGATATTATAATTAGGAGGGTTTCGAGTAGGCCTAAGGTTCCTCTTCACTTTAGAAGAAGATTGCAAGAAAGGTTCCTCTTTGTTAAAAAAATTATAAAAGGTTATTCTTTGCTTTAAAAGAAGAATTATAGTAAAATTCTAAAAAGAGTCTTGAAAGTGATTGTAGGTAAGGTTATTTGTCGAATAGCTATAAATTAATGTGCATTCTCTCTTTCCTATCCTCTTTAAATTATTACTCAATTGTTTGATTAATTTATGTTAAACATTTTCCCCATCCTTATTTACAATGATTGTTGTTAATGAGATATTTGATTAGAAAATTATTGAATTTATAATACCCAATTCACCTCCCTCTTAGGTACCATTAAGGACTAACAAGGGTTTTTCCTTATCTTTTACTCTTTCTAAGACCAATGAAATGTTATAATTAATATACGAAAAAAACAACCTTTGATAGTAAAAAAAAAGGTTGTCCATATGATCTTGAGTACCATCTCAACTTAAATAATTTCTATAAGACTAAAGCCTTATTTTATCATAGGCAGTTTGTAGGAGTGGATACAAATAATTTAGTAGGAGCTGGTAGGGAATTTCTATCTTAACAGTTATGGTTAAAAAAAAAAAGAAACTAAAGGACTAGGTCCAACAACCTATATATCAAAATTCAAGTATACAAAGTCATAAATCCAATTGGATATCCATAAATATCATTCTAGTTATACCAAGTTAAGCTCAGGTTATATTAGCTAGGAAAGCATTTCTAACTACATACGTCACACATTCGTAAAGAGTGTATTAAGATTAAAAGCTACAATGTACATTCATTATTCAGAAGATCATATTAAGATGGTCCAAAACAAATTTGATTACCTTTTCTTAAGGCGACCTTTTTGATTGTGGCCCATATGTATCATCACATCCTACTGAATGGTGTTCTTTTTAGAGGTAGGACAAATTGCAATAGTAATTTTTTCCAATATCCAGTGACCATAACCTAACCATAAATACATTAGTAATTTAAAACATGCTATAAAATATATTAAATACAGTATAACTAATTGCATAAATGTTGATGTTTTGATATTTCTAAGTTGCTTAGGTAATTATCATTTCATATCTCTTCAAGTGGAATGTGCTATCCTCTGACAACCCAAGACTATGAGAAGACAACAATATGTAAGTTGGAACTGTCTTATTAGAACCTAAAGTCGTTGTCTATAACCACATCTATTAAAGGCTATTGGAAGGGTAAGCAACTATATGCCCATGTTGTTAAAATAGGCCTAAAAACTGATATATGCATGCAAAATGCTTTAATCCATTTCTACGGAGCCATGATATTTTTAAGGGACGCATGCATGTTGAGTGATGAAATGCTCGTAAGAGATGTAGCAAGCTGCAATTTTGCACACAAGCAGAACGGAAACATAAAAGCAACAAAAACATAGAAAATGCCACAAACCACTGAATACAGAAACAAACAGCCAAAATAACTAACTAGTTAAGTTTCAGACGAGAGAGAAGTGTGGAAGGAAAGAAAGAAAGAGGAGTATTGAAGGCATGTAAGAAAAAGGAAACGAGTCTTCAAAGGAACTCAAATGCGGTGCAGTAATAGACGACAAAGACGAGGGTTACGTTGAAAACGACACATTAGATAAAAATAATGCATGAGAGATAAAAGTTATGGTGTGAGTTATTTTGAAATAAAGTAGGTGAGTTATGTGGTGAATGTCTAGGTGTAGATCCAGTTTTTACGTGAATATCTATATGAAAAAGGCAAAAATAGTAAAAAATAAATATTGAAATAAATAGTTTTAACACTATAAAATGCACTAACAATTAAAAATCCTGACAATCCGAAATTGTGATCACATCACATTCCTATCATTTCATTTGCACGGGGGCAGGTGGCAGCCCATTCGAGGGCTCCCGCTTCCCGGCACCATCTGACGGATTTTATCTCATGAATTTGGCGTTTTGTTATGGCTGCTCCTACAGCTTACACTAAGGCAGCGTTTGGTTCCTGTCCTCGTTAGTGGGGACAGAAGACAAGACAGAAAAATCATGTCTCTGTTATACGCTTGCTTGCTGTCTCTGAAGTCCTGTCCACCATCCCCGGTGGACAGAAACAAAGTTTATTGTCTCTCCCAAAAAGGGAGGACAGGGAGACATTGTCCCTGTCTCCTAAACTAACTCTCGCATTATTGTTATCTTTGAATTTGCATTTTCTATTTTTATGATAAATTCATTATTATTATTATTA
>JANSVA010000006.1:5435358-5453039 GCA_025504915.1 Erythroxylum reticulatum
TATTATTGTATATTTTGTCTTTATAATAATTCATATTTATTATTATGAAACATTTTGTGTCTATTATTATTATTATTGTAATTATTATTATTACTCTTATATTATTCGATTTTTCATAATAATTTGTAATTGTTATTATTTGTTAACTTTTCAACTAACACAAATAGTTCGTAATAAAATTATCAATTAATTAAATATTTCTAATCATATTAAGGACCAGGGGCATTTTTGTCATTGTCACTATTTTTTCGTTCTGTCCACTGCAACTAAACACATTCTGTCCTCGAGACGGAGATAGAAATTTCTGTTCTGTCCACCACAACCAAACACCTCACTGTCTCCAATTTTTGTTCCGTTCTGTCTCCAGATACCGGAGACAGGAACCATACGCAGCGTAACGCCTGAATGGTCCCACCCTGACGTCCTTATCCACCAAGTCTTATCTAAAGCAATTCGTGCGAGTTACATTCTCAATTTCGTATTATCCTCAACGGTTAATTGAATTTTACTTTGTTGAAGAGTCCCCCTTCGATGTTGACAGTCTTTGTTGGATGCGAAGCAAACTCACCGCTAGAATCAATCAACAATGTATATTTGTAATAAAAGCAACGTTACATTAGCTACTGCTACATTAACTTTTGCTCTTTTTCTATCTATTTTTTCTATTTTTCTCTCGTATATGCATTACACATACAACAACTTTTTATAGGCATGACAATTGATTTACTCGCAACTTAGACAGCCCAAAAATAGCTACACTATCAGCCATAATAAATGAACTTTGACAACTATGATAAATGGACTTTGACAACTAATAAAATGAAAGACAACAGCTAATATATGTGTGTTTTCACACAAAGGATTAAGATTGTCCACCAGAGTTTGACCTTTAACACTCCCTCTCAAACTCAACTTTACATGTCAAACGTTTCTTTGAATTTGTGAAATGCATCGGTCTTTAATGATTTTGTAAAAATATCTCCAAGTTCATCTTCATTTATGCAATGACTGAGTTCTATAATTCTCTCATTCACTTGCTCTTGAATAAAATGATATTTCATGTCTATATGTTTGCTTTGGTTATGTGAAACTGAATTTTTCACAAGTGATATAACATATTTATTGTCAATATATACTATAATCGAACCTTCTTTTGAGTGATATAACTCACTCAAAATATTCTTCAATCATATTGTTTGACGTGTACATGTTGCTGTAGCGATATACTCAGCTTCATACTTGAGAGAGCAACTATTTGTTGCTTTTTTGATGAACACAAAAATATTGATGATCCAATGTAAAATACATATCCAAAGCTGTTCTTTCGATAATCTAAGTCTCCACTATAATCACTATCTGAATAGCCAATCAACTTTAAATCTTGAGAATGTATATAAAATAGACTATGATTTATTGTACCTTTAACATATCTTAAAATTCTTTCTGCTGTAATGAAGTGATCTTGCTTTGGCTTCTCCATAAATCTATTGACCAATCTAACTGCGTACATAATAACTAGGAGTGTGGAAGCCAAATATCTCAAACTTCCGACTAGACTCGTAAACGGTGTCGAGTTTACCAAGTCTCTATTTGAATTTATTCTCAATTTTACACCTGTTTCTGCTGGCATAGCTATTGGCTTACAATCCTTTATTCTAAACTTATTTAAGATTTGTTCCATATACTTCTTTTGTAACATAATTAGTCATATCTTTCTTAAAATCATTGATCGTACTTGGATCATTTCTCGTGAAGAAACATATAATCATGATATCACCATCTTGATTTTTCTTTGTTTATAAGGCATACTCTTGTGGGATTTTAACAAAGCCATTCTTTTGGAAATACTTATCTATTCTCATGTTCTAAGCTCGTGGAGCTTGTTTTAATCCATTCAATGCTTTCTTTAGAAGATATATTTGTCTTCTTGTCCTTTTTTATTATATCCTGGTGGTTGCTTAATGTAGACTTCTTCTTCTACGTATCCATTCAAGAAAGCTGATTTCACATCCATCTGATAAATCTTCCATTTATTTTATGCTTCCAGTGCTGTAATAAGTTTAATAGTATCAATTTTTGCAACTGGAGAAAAAACTTCTTCATAGTCAATTCCTTTTCTTTTCTTATAGTCTTTAGCAACTAATCTTGCTTTGTATTTTTCAACCTTTCCATCTTGATTAGTCTTTATCCTGCACAGCCAATTAACTCCTATTATCTTGTGTCCTTTAGGAAGATTAGTTAGCTCCCATGTTTCATTTCTTTTGATCACAACAATTTCTTCAATCATGCCATTTATCCACTTCTCATCTTTAATAGCCTCTTCGTATGTTAATGGATCACACTATGCTATTAAACAAAACAATGAATAATCAAATGTTGTCTGTACCTATTCTATAGTGTCATAAATATCATATAGATTCCGCATTTTTATAAGTATTCCTCCTGAATCTCTACTACTACTGCTGCTATATAATGAAGTTGATAGTGATGATTTAGGAGTCATTAAAGTAGAGTTATGTGGAGGATTCTATTCATCTCCTTGTTCATCTTGTGTGTTAGAGTCATCATCATTATCATCATTGAACAATAATCCTTAAACTTTCTTATCCTCTTTGCTCCATTTCCAATAATCTACTTTATCAAATTCTACATCTCGAGAGATGATCACCTTCTTGGTCAAAGGGTTGTACAATCTATACGCTTACTCCTCTTTTCATAGCTAATAAATATGTACTTTTCACGTTTGTCATCTAACTTCTTTCTTTTTTGATTAGGAATATGAGCATATGCAATGCACCCAAAAATTTTAAGATGTTCAACTGCTGGCTTGTTGTCACTCCATGCTTCATTTGATGTTTTAAATTTTACACTTTTTGTTGGATACCGATTTAGCAAATAAACAGCACATAGAATAACTTCAACCCTGCAAGTTCTCGGTAAGTGTTTTCCTTTCACCATGCTTCTCGCCATATTAAGAATTGTACGATTCTATCTTTCTGTGATGCCATTGCTCTAAACTCCTTAAATTTATTAAGTACCTCTGATTTTTCTTTAAGAATATACACCCAACTTTTTCTGCTGAAATCATCAGTAAAGGTAATATAATCCCTATTTCTACCAAGTGATGGTATATCAAATGCTCGATTTATATCTGAGTGAACAATCTTCAATGGTCTTCTGGCTCTCCATAATTTTCTAACTTCAAAACTTTACCTATTTTGTTTCCCTTTGATGCATGCTTCACATAATTGATCCTATTGATTAATTTCTGTAAGTCCCTTTACCATCTTTGCTTTTGATAGCAAATTTAGGCTAGTAAAACCCAAATGACCAAACCTTAAATGTTATTACCATGATTCATCTTTAATGAAAGACTTCATGTGCTTCAATACTTTTGATTGAATATCATGTGTGAAAAGAGGAATTTTTGTCATATCAACTTTAGCAATAAATTCTCCACCTTTGTTGGTGACAAGAGAGCAATTCGTCAAATGGATGTTGTGTCCTCTTTCTAAGAGCTGACTAAGGCTGATAATATTGCTTCTTAACGCAGGTATATAATAAACATCATATATATACATCTTCTCTCCATTTTTTAAGGTAATCATAAGTTTACCTTTACCATTAACTGGAATTTTTGATGAGTCACCTAAAGTAACTTCTCCTTGGATAGTCTCATCCAAATTTGTAAACTTCTCTTTTCACCACAAATGTGGTTTCTCGTACCGATGTCAAGGTGTCAAATATTTTTCTTGCACTCTTTATTTCCTTCTATGTTAAAAAAATAGCTGATTCATCTTCTTTATCTTCTATTGTTATAAATTGATTTGTCTCCTCCCTCTTAGGGGCTAATCTGCACTTGTAACTAAAATGGCCATACTTGTTACAGTTATAACATTGCACTTATGATCTATTAGCTCATTGCTGAAAACTGCCTCTCCCTTAGTTTTGAAATCCTCGACCATGACCATATATTTGATAGCCTTCCTTTGTTTGGTATCTTTCAAAAGATTTCCTACCATGTCCACTTCTGTAGGCACCTCTGTAGCTACCTCGATTTCCTCTGTCTCGTTTGTAGCTGTCACTAGTTTGATTGCAACCAATAGATAAGTTTCTTTGCAAAGCTTGCTTCAAATATCCAGCATTTTCATTTTGGATTATTCTTAGCTCATAAGCTTGAAGAGAGACCATAAGCTCATCAATAGAGATTTGTGACGAATCCTTTGATTCTTTAATGGACGGGACGACATAATCAAATTAAGACTTCTTTCATTACCCTGACATTGTCAAGAGCTTCTCCACTTTTTTCATCTTGTTTGCCACCATTTCAGACTAGTAACATAGTCACTAATCTTTTTAGTACTCCGCATTTTTAATGTTTCAAATTTAGCATTACGAGATTGATGTCATACCTTTTTAGATTTTCCAACTCTTTGAAGAGATTTCTGTAGAGTTTCCCACACTTCCTTTGATGTTTTTTTATCTAATATTTTTTTCAAATGTTGATTCATCAACTCTTTGAAAGATGAAAAATAAGGCCTTCTTATCCTTCTTGTGTGATTCCTTAAGTGATGTCCTTTGTGCGTTTGATAAAGATTCTTCGAAGGGCACATCTTTAGGCTCAGTGTAGCCCTCTTCAACAATCTCCCACAAATCCTATGATTTGAGCAGTACCTTCATTTGGATGCTCTAGTTTCCATAATTTGTCTTTGTTAATTTTAGAATTTGAGGTTGAATCATATTGACCATTTTTCACGTTCTTGAAATGTAATCACGGACTTGGCTCTGATATCACTTGTTGGAAGCAAAGTAAACTCACTACTAGAGTCAAACAACAATATATGTTGGTAATAAAAGCAACGTTACACTAGCTGCTACTATATGAGCTTATGCTCTTTTTCTATCTATTTTTCTCTGCTTTTTCTCTCATACATGCATTACACATATAAGGGCCATTTTATAGGCATGACAGTCGATTTAATCATTGAATTTGACATTCTAAAAACAACTACACTAACTATAACACCTGAATACCCCCAGAGAAGATATACAAATGCCACACAAAATAATCCTAAAACATACCCCATATTCCATAAATTCATTGAAAATAAGATAACATACTTCACATTCATACTTTGCTGAGTTATGTACAACACATGATGTACATATTGTACTCATCATATACATGCCTTATATACAAATCCATCCTGTATTATAGTTACTACAAACTATTTATACAAAATATAATATGACTTAACACATTGAAATATAACTTAAAACTTAATCATAACATTTTCCAAAATCATATTAAGTCCTTCATTAGCCATTACAGTTGTCCTAACCTTAAGTCTTCTTATCAAAACCTACATGGAGGCAAACTACCGTACTAAGCATATAGCTTAATGGGGAATAACTAGAAAAGATACATAATGGCGATTATTTCAAACAACCGTATAACATTTATATGTACTGAATTAGGTCATATCATAAGCAAACTTTAATTGTTCATATTAAAGAGCAATCCAAATATTATTTGTCTCAGAACAGAATGTAATTCATCAGTATAGAACATCATTACTTCAGAACATAATGTACAAGTCTCAAAACAAGATACAATTATGTCATAACAGAATAGAACTTGTATCAGATCATAATATATCTTGTATCATATCATAACATATATCAAAACACAAAATAGATTAGCCTGCTAGTCCTTTTTACAGAAGCAAACGGGGCTAGAATAGAAGATACCTATGATTGATATCTCAGAAATAGAAGAGACTTAAGTTTCTGAAACAGAAGACACTGAAGTGTCTAAGATCAGAAGACACCGGAATGTCAAGTATAGAAGACATCGAAGTGTTTAGTTACAGAAGAAACCTTAGTGTCTAGCTACAGAAGTAGCTGCAGACCCTTCTAGGCATGCCTATTTACCAACAACTAGGACTTGGCAATTTTAAAAACAAAACATTTCGAATTTCAGAATCACATGTAAGTGATGTAGTGTATTACATATGACTTTATTCCATTTTGCTCAAATTTAACATATTCATTCACATTTGATCAAACTTAACATGCGTTATAAACATAAACATTTGCAATAATGGACCAATGAATACATTAAGTAATTACACATTACATGTATTCACACAAGTTCCCAATTCACAAACATTCACAACTAACACGTTACTCTTATTCTTTAAATCATATTAGCATTCATAAGTAAACTTCATTCCTTTAACAACTTATAGGTTCCAAAATTAGATACTTTTTTATCAAATAACACCTTCCTTAAGTTATTACTGCAATTGATAATCCAAACCTTATTCAACCTTTAATTAACTAATTCCACATCAAACTAGGTTCATTTTACACCTTAATCAAGTCCAATTACACCATTAAAAAGCGCCTTAACCTTATATAGTCCAAAAAATGTACAAAACTAACCTTTTTCCATTCCAAAGAATTTCCCACGACCATGGGAAGGTTCCATATAAATCCAATGATCGTGGGATGAGTGAACTGAACGTTCACTCACTCATGACCTTCATTTTGTTTCCAAATTTAACTCCTTCATACTCCATCCGACACACCTTCACCAAAGCCCATCAATTTGACTTCAATTATACCTTATTCATACTTTAATCCCTTATCAAATTCATGTCCAAATCTAATTAAAAAATCATTCATTGGGCAACTTACAAATCATTATCTTTCATACATCAAAACCAAAACATAATTTTCCATATAAGGATCAATTTTCTAGCATTGGTTTATCATCATCATAACACACATTCTATGCCAATTTAGTCATCATAGAACTTGTATTAATAGATTCTATCAAGTTAAGAATTCCCTTATATGTTTAACTTCAAGTTCCTTCTTCAAAGAACAAGCTAAACTAGCCTTCCAAGCAAACAAACACTATCCCAAGATCAAGGTGAAATTAAGATGATCTTAGCATTAAAAAGACAACAGCAAAGAGGATAACATGAGGTAACTTTCTTGATGTAGTATTTGGAAAAGAATTTGGAGAGTTTTGAATAGCATTGGTACCAAAATTAAGAAGCTAGGTGAGGGTGGGTGATTCAGTGGAGAGCAAGAATGAGAGCTGCAGAAACTTCCTTACAAGAGTTTAACACCTAAATTGCTAGGTGTCACTCTTACAACATGACATTTGTCAACATTGCATGTGTCCCATTTTCCACTCCATAAGATGCCAAATTTCATAATCCTACCAGGCCATTTGTCATTCAATCAATGTTGCTAAATGTCATTCAACTATACTTCCATTTATCCCTTATTTACTTATGCCAAATGTCACTAAATGTATAGGCTTAGTCATCCAAATTTTCATGTACCAATTTGTTTAGCCACTAAATTTTTTTCCTAGTCCAAATGTACATTTTAACATATCAATTTTCTAATGGTATCAATTAATTCTAAGTTACTAATCATGGTCCATCAAACCAAGGTTCAAGAAATATATAATTCACAATCCTATCACAATTTCAATACCTATCACATTTGCTTTCATGAACATGTAACATTTCAACTAGGGTATAATTTGGGGCCTTACACTAACAACCATAATAAATGAACTTTGACAACTAATAAAATGAAAGATAGTAGCTAAGATCTGTGTATTTTCAGTAGAAGAATGAAGAAGTATTCATCAGGTTTGACCTCTAACGGTATTTATCTTTCACCAGAAGGAAAAAGTTTTCTCATTTATGAACAAGAAGATTGAAAACAACAAGAATTAACTTGGTCCTAATGAAGCATAAAGTTAGTTTAGTACAAGTTTACAATCATGAGATCAACACTAGTTAAAGAGTTTGGTATAATTAATAAGATTGTTATGCTAAATTTACACTAGATAATGTAGTAATGCGTCATATTTTCTCTTAAAAAATGATACTTGGAACGTTATAAGATTTTCTCATCGTTCATGAATATAAATTTCTGTCAAGTTTTACATGTCCTTAATGGCAAGGCCTTCCTCGAAATTTCTAATCGATTATGTTCATATAGGGAGACTAAGTAGTCAGTAGTATCACTTTTATTACTTTAGTTTTTGTAACATCCCACTCCCATAAGACATTTGTGTCCATTCGTCCTTTAGACATTCGAGCACATGCCCTGTGGAAGTAATGCGCTAAAGCAATCACATTCACTTTTCATGGCATCATCATTAAAACATAAATATCATAATATTTAAAAACCCATCATTTCATAAAACAAATATATATTGTAGCATTACATACTTCATCCTTATGTACAATATCAAAGAATTATTAGACTTTACAGCTTTATTACAAAATATGCTACATGCTACATGAATGAGGAACTATATAAAAT
Source organism: Erythroxylum reticulatum (assembly GCA_025504915.1). Classification (NCBI taxonomy): domain Eukaryota; kingdom Viridiplantae; phylum Streptophyta; class Magnoliopsida; order Malpighiales; family Erythroxylaceae; genus Erythroxylum; species Erythroxylum reticulatum. Next base: position 5,443,720 of record JANSVA010000006.1, read on the forward strand.
TTTATCTAAATCCTTCAGTCTCAGCTGACTAGCCTTTGAGTCATTCCTTCTATCCAAAAGTAGTACTAGATCTCTTCTAAGTTGTCTTAGAAGCTAAGCCCACTTTCTCGCACCTGCAAAGTCAACGTTGCAAGTTTGATGAGTTTTGTGAACTCAGTGAGTTACCCATCATCGATGGCTCACTCATAACACATAACATATACAATTCATGTTTCAAGTTCACAAACAATTTATGTCATCATATAATTCACATCTTTCACCAATTATCAAAAAGCACCATATAAAACTTGGTTTACTTATTCACCTTTTACATTCATAACGGTTCATACAATTCAATTCAATCATTCATATAATGCATAACAAATTGTATGTGCAATGTTCATGAGACTCACTTTCATTTATTAATTTGTTGTGACCGAGTGCCTTTTTCACTGTCCCGTATCCATTATGGATACTGAGCTCATTAATAACTATCTCTTATCTATTGGAGATACATGGCTCATTATACATAGTGAGCCTGAGGCTCTTACCACAATTTGAGCTTTAAGCTATTTTTTACTAGCAACTCCGATCACAACTGCCTTTATGTTATCATGCTTAGTGAAATGCATCATATGTATTCAATCATTCACTTGAGCTCAATTTTTTTCACATTCACATTCACCATCGAAACTTGGTCTAGTATTCAACAATTAAGTTAAGTATCACATAGTTTGTCAAATTCACATACAATGAGCACTTCCAATATATTATTCATGCAACAAATGACTCAGATATTCAATTTCTGGAATCAACACATTCACATCACATAATAATTCAATTCAGAATTTAAACAAAACAATAAATCAATGTGAGACCATCTAGGTTACTCACAATATGCTCCAGATAGATATTGCCTCGACGTCCCGACAATGTCTAGATATTGTCGCTCTAATTGCTCTTCTATATCTTGCAATACATACACATTTACACATTACTAATTTGCACATTTTCATGAATACTGAATCATATACATATGTATATGTGATATGTATAATTCATGCTCACTGACAATCTTGGGTATATTTTTGTAATTCACATCTTATGATCATTCATACCTCATAACTCATATATGTCTAAATTAAACTTAGATTTACACTTCTTTTGTACAAGATTATTCTAAGTTCATATTTCAATCATTTACTAAGATCATTCAAGCATTAAAATATCACAAAATATCCAATTTATCGTTCACCTTTACTAAATACATATCATTCACCTTCTTTGGATCACACTATCCTTTATAGGATCAGTTTTATTCTTCTAACATCTCCAAAATATCATATTTGAACACTTGATAAATTACAATCCATTTTTGAATTTATATCCTCATTTATTAGCCCAAACATATCACATATTTAATCCCTCATTCAAACATCATTCTACGTTTAATTCAAGTCTCATTCAAGCCTAAATTCATCATATGAAAGTAATTAACCATTTTTTATCCCAAACCACACATAAAAGAAGCATATTTGATGTTTAACCTGTTTCCCACAATCATGGGATGCTTCCATCCAAAAAATCCCAACTTTGTTCTTAAAAATTCCAACTTTTCTCAAAACAGATTTTTGGGTCAATTTGGTATGGCCATTTTGACAAAGAAAATGATCTATTTAGGCAATATATTCTTCTAAACAAATGTTATTATATGTCTTAAGTTTCTAACGACATCAATTTCATATAGTTTGGTTCGGTATTCTGCAATTTATATCCAAAATACTACAGACTATTCTCACACCATGACATCACAATGTACTTAAATTCAAGCCAAATTTCAAAACTTTTATAGACAGAATTCAATTTCAATTCCTTTATGAAAATTGTAGCCATCTGTCTCTAGTTTAATATAAAATTAAAATCATCCCATTTAGATGTTTACAAATCAAGATATGGATAAAATACAGATGTATGTTCTGTGAAAACACTACAACTAACATATTCCAACAATTCTTCTTTCACTTTTCCGGATTTTCAACTCCTATATGTTACATTCAAGCCATCTTATGCATAGTTCATCAACTCTACATCATTTCCTCTTCATTTTCACCTCAATTTTTTTTAAACTCAGTAACATCCATGAACCATTGTTTATCAATCATACAAAAATAGAACATAATCTTCATCATTTACTATCATACATAAATCATATTTTCTTCTCATTTCAAGAACATTTCTCAAACACCTTTCTTAAGCATAAATTTCACCTTCATTATACCTTAAATCAGAATCTATTTAATCCATATGTCAACTTATAATCCATTGTTTTCATACTCTCAAAATAGAACATAACATACACATTCATTCGTCATTTTCCTGCACTCATCGTATACATAAAAATATGACATACACCTACTTGTTTCCTCATCTATGTTACAACATATATTTAACTCCACTATCATGATCATTTCACCTTTAAACTATTATCACATATGTTTATATTTAAACAACCCATGAAGATTAATGTATAACTTTCTTGATAAAACTCCAAGCTTCTTCAAAATCACATAAACCTAGCTTTCCAAGCTTTACATGATTATCAATCTTTCAAGGAGGGATATGTTAGGTATTTAGTTACAAGATGAAGAGATAATAAGGATCTTAAAGAAACAAAGTGAAGGATAGCAAGAACTCAATGTGATGAGGGTGAAAGTAAGATGGTCGTGAGTGAAGAAAATGAAAAAGATGAAGAAGAGAGCATATGGCAAAAGTGAAACACAAAAATAAAGATGATCTTTCTAATTGTAAATATCGTGGGATGGGTTTAAAAGCAAGGTTAAAAAATGCTTGGTGAGTGCCATGACACTTACCACTTAAATAAGCAAATTAATAAGTTATTTTCTTAAGCTAACTAATGTCTATTAACACGTGTTATGACACTTACCACTTAAATAACCAAATTAATAAGTCATTTTCTTAAGCTAACTAATGTCTATTAACATCTAGTCCATTTGTCTCCAAATCTCCAAACCATTTGTCACCCAATTTTCTATGCCACTTGTCAATATTTCTATTACCGTTTGTCACTTATTTCTAATACCATTTATCAATTATTTTGCCACTTGACATTTTTTCTAGTCCAAAATTTCTCCAAAATTCTTAAAATTTACCAAAAATTGGAGATCAATAATTTTACTCTCCAAATTAATTTTCAAGACATATAATATCCACAATTCACAATATAATCACATTTATAAATCAATTAAGATCAACTATACTCGATAAATGTCAAATGAGTGTATATATAGTCACTATAATGTGTGCAATTATCAAATTCAAGTGTATGTATGCTAAATGATGCATTAGCATGAAATGCATGTCCTAGTTTCTCAATATTATCTCTCATATTCAGTATTCTAGGATTATAACCTTTAATATGGAAAAAACGAGATGTTATAGTGATAATGTTGAACTCCTTGCAACTTTTCACTCGAAAAAGCTTTAAATTCTTTTTTTTTGATATAAGAGAAAAAACTAAAACACCAAAAAACAAAACTAGTGCAATGTTCTACTGTACATTGCGCCTTGATTGTCCCTCTGATAGAGATCCCGAGTAGGCAGCAGAGGCTCCTGAAGAAAATGAGTGCCTGGGCGGGCCATGAGGGCTAGGGCAGCTGGGTTATCTACGCTTTGGTTCCCTTTACGGTGCACGTGCTGGATGTTGACCTCCCAATCTCGGTGGAACAGGCCACGAATACCTGCCAATAAGCAATGGTGTGGATCATTCATGGTAATGGGAGATGATATAATGTTAATGACTTCTAAGGAGTCCACTTTTAATATGATCCTACGATATCCCATCGACCAAGCCAATGTGAGGCTCGAGTGGACTCCCCATAGTTCTATTGTTAAAGGCAAACCGTTTCCAATGTGTTGGAAAAACCCTCCACACCACTTGCCGTGCCAGTCTCTAATAAGACCACCCGCAGTAGCGGTGGCAGCTCCCTGTGTAAACGTGCCATCCGTATGAAGTTTAACCCATGTTTCTGGCGATTTAGTCCATCCCACTAGGTTTTCTACTGAGAGGCCCTGGTGCAGGAACACACAGCTTTCTACTGCCCTCGCCCTAGCTATCCACTCTACATACTCCAAAATGGCATTCGGACTATTTTCTGACCAAACAAACTTTGCTTCAAAAAGACTTTTGTTTCGCCAAGTCCATAGCATCCAGCACGCGACTCTAAAAATGGTAGGCCAATCTCGGTGTACCACCGACGAGTGCTTTCTAAGGTTGGATTTCAACTAGATCTCCTCGTCATGATGGAAAAACTCTGTAGCTACAAGCTCCGAAGGGAAGGTCCTCTAAAACGCTTGCATTCGCAGACAGTTCTGGAGGACATGGACTGTGGATTTGACTTGGCCGCATATATGGCAACTGCTATCTGTCGCAAGATGCCACTCCACTCTGTGTTTGTTTATTAGGAGCTTATTCTTTGTCAGGAGCCAATGGAAAGCTCTGATCTACTGGGGTCATGGCCATTTCCAGATTACGTCCCAGGGACTTCGCGAATAAACCGGATTGTGTCCCTCGATTAATTCATAGGCAGATACCACAGTGAATCTTTCATGCTCAGTAAGACCCCATCGAATTGTATCATCCACTATATTAGGAGCATGGGGGGTAATCCACGTTATATCTAGACAGACGGAGGATGGAAGGTATTGATGGAACCTATCCCACTTCCAGGTGCCATCCTCAGTCTGCAAGTCTGCTATTACAGTGTCTAGATCTCCTTTGGGGACTGGAGAGGTTGCTACTGAAAGAAGGGGACTCCAATCTTGCAACCAATTATCCAGCCAGGCGTGTATGTGTCGACTATCTCCCAGATTCCATTTGATACCTTGATGGACATAATGCCAAGTTACCACAATTCCCCGGCAAAAGCTTGAGGCCCCTATCTTGTCCAATGTATGAGGGATAGAGTAACGGTTTATCCGATATTTAGCTTGTAATACCTAGACCCATAAGGCTGTAGGTTGGGTAATCAATGCCCATCCCATCTTGGTTAAAAAAGCATCATTGGAAGACCTAATGCGCTTAATGCCTAGGCCCCTAGCCTTTTTGGGTTGACATACAGACTACTAGTTAACAAGGGGTATCTTCCTATGTGCTTTCATGGAATCCCAGATGAAATTGTGCATGATGTGTTCCAAGTCATTACAGAACCGCTGCGGCAGTCGCACTGTTTGCATTGTGAAAATCGAGAGAGCCAAAATCACTGATTGAGTTAGGGTGATGCATCCCGCTAGTGATAGCTATTTGGCGTGCCAACCTATAAGTTTCCTTTGGGCATTATCTAGAATGTGCTGATATGTGTTTCGTGTGGTACATTTATGGAGCAACGGTACGTTTAGATATTTTCCCAGATTATTAGTACTCTTAATATGAAGGGCCTGTGTAATCCAGCGTGCGGTTTCCGTTTTAACATTCTTGGAGAAGTAGATCTTTGTTTTTTCAATGTTAACCTTCTCTCCAAAAGCTTGGCAAAATTCCTCCAAAGTCACCCCGATAACTTGAACTTGGGAGTCCGTTGCTTCTATAAATAGTACTAGGTCATCTGCAAAGAAGAGTTGAGATAGAGAAGGCTCTGTAAGGCTTAATTTTATTGGCCTCCATCAACCTTGTCCCACAACTCTAGAGATGAGATGGCCTAGTCTTTCCACGCATAGGACGAAGAGATACGATGAAAGCGGGTTGCCTTATCTAATCCCTTGTGATGGGCTAAACGGATCTATGGCCGTGCCTTGCCACACCACCTGAATAGTCACTATTGTGACACACTGCATAATGATCCAGATTAGTTGATCCGGAAAACCAATATCCTCTAAAATGTTTTGAATAAAGTCCCAACAGAGGAAGTCATATGCTTTTTCTAAGTCCACTTTGATTGCTAAAAATCCTGTCCTCCCTTTCTTCCTTTTCATTGAATGGATAACTTCGTGGGCAATGATGATATAATTTGTTATTTAGCGGCTTGGAATAAAACTGCTTTAGTTCTCCTAGACTAGAAAATCCAAATGATGTTTCAATCGGTTAATGATGACTTTAGCAAAAAATTTTTAAAGCACATTGCAGAGGCTTATCGGACGAAACTGGTTAAAACTAGTCGGGGATGGGGTTTTGGGGATAAGTACTAGGAAGGTTTGGTTAATTTCCTTTTCCCAGCGGCCCTGAGTGAAAGCTGTCTCAATGAACTTAGACATTTTAGGCCCGACCCTTCTCCATTGCTTCTGAAAGAAAAGGGTATTGAAGCCATCTATCCCAGGGGCTTTATTTGGATTCATTTCGAATAATGTATGCTTTATCTCGGTGGGGTGGATGGGTATAGCTAATTCTCTGATACTATCCTCTGGAAAGGAGGGGAAAGCTCCGGATAGCAGTGGTCGGGAATGTGGTTCGGCCTCTCGCATGTATAGGTGGTCAAAGTATTCTCTGGCTAGCTAGCTTAGATGCCCTTGGTCTAAGACGAGTTTCCCCTAAGAGTCCCAGAGTCTCTCGATCCTCAATTGCTTTCTTTTGGGAAGGGATAAAGTATAGTAATATTTTGTATTCCTATTCCTTTTCAAAATCCAATCACACCGGGCTTTCTGATGCCAGTAAATTTCTTCTTCACTCAAAACCTATATTAGGTCCCCACTCAGCTGATCTTCTAAGGTTAGCAGAGAATCCAAATTATCCTCAGTCAGGATTCTCTGGATTCCCTGTAATCTAGCTAACAACCTTTTCTTTCATTGGAAGATATTTCCAAAATCAGACTGGTTCCAATTGGTGAGGTGTTGAGAGAATCAGGCGAGCATTTTACTCATCGACTCCTCTTCTGATAACCAATGAGTAACTACCACCTCGTTAAACCCAGGATGAGTCAGTCAAACAGTTTGAAATCTAAAAGTAGGGGATCTGAATCTTGCCGGACCTGTTTGATGTAGATGGATCCACAGGGGCCTATGGTTTGATCCGAGGAAGGGTAAGTGGTAGTTAATTGTTTGTGGAAAGGTTTGAAGCCATTCCATCGAGCCAAAGACTTGATCCAATTGAGCTTGTACCATGTCTCGATGCTATGTAAATTTGGAACCCTACATATCCTAGATCATGTAGGCTACACTCTTGAACCCACTCCTGAAAGTGTTTGTTCACGATCCCCATGGCTGTGGCACCACCACGCTTATCAGATATTTCCAGTTTCGCATTAAAGTCACCTCCTACTAGCCAGGGCCTATTTAGGGATCGACCTATCCATTTTAGAGCAGGCTAGAGATGCTTTTAGGAGGAGGATTGCGGGCTGGCATAAACCGCAGTGAAGTCGAACGAGTAAGAATCATACTGAACAGTAGCATGAATAAATTACCGGTGGGCCATTACTATGAAGACATTAAAATCCCCTTTCCACAACATCCAAATCCCACCCGCGAAGCCTACGGCTTCCACTCTGTAAGAGTAATCAAAACCTAGAGTACTAATAACTTCATTTGCCCTAGAGCCCCTCCAGCAAAATGAGGATATCCGGCTTATAATGCCTCAGATAATTAAGCAAAACAGTCCTAAAACTAGACCCCCTGTCCCTTGATAATTCTAAATTAATAACAACATAAAAAATTAAAAATTAAACGAATTCTATACGTCCCATAGGAGTGTCCTGTAGACCGTTGGTCTGGGGTTGCAGTTCCAACACCTTATTACTCCCACAAGATGGCATAGCGTCCGTTAGAGCAACCTCTCCTGGTATGTCTGGGGGGTTCATATGCGAAGGGGTAGTAAGCTCCCTTAGATAAGTGATGTCCTACGGTGCCTCCACCCCTTCCATGAACTGCGGTCTCTCCTCAATGATAACTTAGTGGTCCTCCAACACCTGGGGATCGCATATCATTTCTGTGTGTAAGGAGAGGAGGATTGCTATGTTTTTGTCAGCCTTGCTAGGTTGGATTTGGATTTGGGGTGCTAGAGCCAAATTCTGTTCTGGGGTGGAATTGGCCTGAGAGCTTTCTCCTTGGTGTAAGCTAAAAAGAACTTCCTTTTGTCCTCTGGGCCCTTTCCTGGCTTGTGGCTTTGGCCTAGTAGTCTGGAAAATCAATTCATGACATGTGGGCTTGATAGAGCCCAACAAATCCTTAAATGGCATACGGTGACCAAGGCCCATGGAGCTATTCTGGGGTGGGCCTTCTCTGCAATATTTCCTACCGCCTCTACTGGCTCTTTCTCTGTTAGAACAGAAAATCATGAACCAATCTTCTAAAGTGACTCATTCTTCCTACCTGAAGTGACTGACATGAAGGGAGATTAATTTTTGTCTACTGTAGCCGTTGTATAGGGGGTTTGGGTTTCCTCTGGACCTGAACCCACGGTCCATAGCTGTTTCTACCTGTTGCTTATTTGTCGCAGAGGTGCATGCCTACTCGCCTTCGATATTCATCTAATACGCTGGAACTGTCGCAGACTATATTATAGTTGGTGTTGTGCTCGTCTCAATGTCGCAATTTCGCTATGTACAGCTAGCCATCGCATGCCCGATCTTCCTGCAGGAGTAGCAAAGTTGAGGGAGTCCCTCATACTCCACTAGAAAAATTTCTCCGTCTAGTTCGACAGCTATTTTCAGTGGATGGTTGAGATCAACATCGACGGTGATGCAAGTATAACGCCCTTGATGGGCTAGTAATGTTGGTTTGTCTATTTTCACCGTTGATCCAACTAAGTTCCCTAAAGCCGTCAGAATTGCAGGGTGGTATCGAGCGATAGGTAAGGCTGGAAAGCAAATCCATGTGACAGCGAGAGTAACTTCCCTATGTTTTGGCCGGAAGGTAGGCACCCACCATTGGATTGAGAGTGCTTGGCCATAAATGAGCCAAGGTCCGTCTGTCAAAGCGTGAAGAAAATCGGCATCCTCTATGAAACGTACGAGGAAGAAATCTTGCTCCAGATTAACTATTTTCAGGGGAATTAAAGGCGTCCATAGTGCTTGCAGACATGAGCTTATAACTTGGTAGCCAATCCTACGTCCCAATAGTTTGACTATAACTGCCTTAGTCCACTGCTAATCTAACTTGTTATTGAAAGTTTTGGAGAGCTTGATTCCTCCGCCATGATCGTCGACCAGTTGCTTTATATTGCCCTCCTCTAGCTCGATCGGTGTTTCAGCTGGCCAGCTCTGATCTTCCACGGTGACTGGTTCTGATCGAGGACCTGTTATAGCTGCACTATACGATATTAGGGGGTGACTCGATTGGTTATTGTCATGTTTCCTCGTTCGTCCTCATTTCGGTTGGGTCCCCTCAGGATCGGGCGTTGC
>JANSVA010000006.1:5473055-5486093 GCA_025504915.1 Erythroxylum reticulatum
TGAATTGCAGGAGGAGTCAAAGACACCGACAATCATATTCTACGACAACAAATCAACCATTTTCATGACAAAGAATGCAACTCTTAATAGTCGGACAAAGCATATAGACACAAGACTGCATTTCATCAGAGATTTAGTTGCTGAGAAAGTTGTGGATATTCAATATTGTTCTACTCATGATCAACTTGCTGATGTCTTAACAAAAGCGTTACCAAAGGACAAGTTTTTTTCGCTTCAGAAAATTGCTCAGAGTTTGCAATTATGAATCACGGGGAGGTATTGAGAATGATTCTAATTGAAGTAGTCAAAAGTTGTTCTAAATATGAGGAATCTGAAAGTTAGATTTAATTGATATACTCATAATAATATTCCTTGAATATAGGAGTATCAGTACCTTTTAGTTGTTTATTCTATTTTTGCAGATGTATGAGATGTCTATATAAAGGCATTTCCAGTATGAATAATATCATCGCATTATCACATATTGTTCTATACTTTTTTATTTTCTGCACTTGCAGTTTCTGAACACCAATAACTACAACACTCCACATCCTCTTAGACGCTTCTGTTCCTGATTTAGTTACTTTTAAATCATCGAGAGTCCTGAAAGAAGAAGCAGGTCTATCTGAATTAGTAGGAGAGGAAATGCAAATGAGATTATTACGTGTTAGGGTATCTCTTAAACTTTTGAACTTGAAATAAAAAGGAGTAATGGATGCAGCAAGCTAACCATTTCATTAAATTGCATAGTATAAGGGAATGTTCTATCATTATCCCTCTACAATTCTAAATACTCAAAATCAAGAAAAGAATAAATATTTTTATGACAAATTAAAATTAAAATCTTGCTTAATTTTCTAATATTAAACAAAATTATTAGAAATATGAACCAAATGTCTAAGCTTTTAATTTATTACAAAATGTTAATAACTTTATTGTTAATAATGTTAATGTGAATCGTTATTTAAATTTATCTTTTTACACATCAACACATATTTAATATCAAGAAAAATAATTTAAATATTTTGAAAAATAAAAACCCAAAATCACCATCAAATACCAATGAAACAAAAACTCATAAATGTTAGAAATAGAATGATGAAAAGAAAAACTAAGTGAACCAAGTAAAAGATCGAGTTTTATTATTTTCTGTTTTTTTTCCCAAATTTGTGCTTATTTATACCAATGACAATATTTATTATGAGTAAGAAGTTTTGTTGGACAAAAGTTTTTCAAAACACACAAATGAAATTACGGTTGCATATTCTGTTTATACCTTTGTATTTTTTAGGTTCTTGTTTATTTCGGATATTTGTCTCTATCTCTTTGCTGTTATGTTTTTCCTTTTTTCTAATTCTTTCCTCGTCTGAGTAGTCTCATGATTCTTGAAGTAAAAGATGGTGACTTGTATTTGAGATATGTGAAATGGCGTAAAGACGAGACGTGAGTTGGAGAGAGTTCATTCTGATGGGTATATTTGGAAAGACCTAAATATATATAGAGGATCTGTCAGGTGCGAATATGATTTTGAAGGATTGGTATTGACATGCGAATGAACTTCTGGTGAATTTGATGATGAAACAATAAGTAGAGAAACCCAAACACAATATCGGTTTCATTTCCCTTCCTCTATTCTCGACAATCAATCAGGTTGGCTTAGTAATGTGGAACCGTAGATATATGTATGTGATATAAAGGACAGCTTGTTGAAAAAATGATAACAGGACAAAAAGCAATTACTACAAACATCTGTGCTTTGGTTGAATAGTTTTATTGTAATGAGTTGATATAAGTGCTCTCGTATTTTATATTTTATTTTAAAAATTTTAATCATAATTATTTTAAATAATATATGAGTGTCGATGCGGAAAGAAACTAATCTATTTAGTGATCAACGTCAACAACATGTATATTCTTGCATTTCACTGATTCGAGGGACGCTCAAGATTTCAATTCTGCTATGTCTTTTCCCGTTTCAATTTTCTTTGTTAGCAAGATAGAGTGTAAGATGACCGCAATCGCAAGAATCCTTTTCTTGACTTTGGGCTAGTGGAGCCAGTCACAGCCGGATTAAGGGGGTTGCTTCACACGCAATTGTGACGATCGGGTAGGACAAAAAATGATAATTGTCGTTATCGGAGTGGTTGATTTGTTGAAAAATTGAGAAATATATTTTAATTAATTATATTTAATATTAATTATATTTTAATTAATTATATTAAAAATAAAATTTATTAAATTATGTACATCTAATTTTAATATATTATAATTAATTATATTTAATTTTAATATATTTTAATTAACAATATTTAATTAATTATATTGTTTTGCTCAAAAAGAAAAATAAAAATTAGTTAAATTTTTATATCAAATTTTAATATACTTTAATTAATTATATTTAATTTTAATATATTATAATAATAGATTTAATTAATTGTATTAAATTTCCCTTCTTGTGGCATTTGGTCTAAAGTTAGCTCATAAAGTCTTCTATATTATCCTAAATACATTTTCCAGGTCCAACCTTTTCTTTACCATCCTCAATTCTTTACAATTCAGTCGCTATCCGATGCAAAGATAAGTCATTGTTCGGTGCCATGCGATTGCGAAATAAATCTTTTTCCCCTAAACTATCTGTCTGATGTTCAATATGAGAAGGGTCTGATTAATTTCTACCATGATGATTGGGAAAAGGAATAATCAAATGTAAATCATAGCAAGCGGTGTTTCATGGTTGATATAATTAACCCTGAACTGTCGGTGTACTGTGCAAGAACCTAGATCGGAAGAATTGTCAATGGCTGCAGATATGTTCCTGTACTTCGCAGGTTTTTTGCTTCTCTACATCTTCACTGGCCACTTTCTTCACAAGCTCCAAAATCTTCCACCAAATCCATATCCTTCGTTACCCATAATCGGTCACCTATACCTCCTCAAAACGCCTCTTCATCGAACTCTCGCCCAGCTGTCCTATTCCCACGGCCCTCTACTCTTCTTTCGATTTGGGTCTCGTCCAGTTCTTGTTGTCTCGTCGCCTTCACTGGCTGAAGAATGCTTAACCAAGAACGACATGGTTTTCGCCAACAGGCCTCGATTCACCGTAGGAAAGCACTTGGGCTACAACTACACAACCATGGCCTGGGCATCATACAGTGACCACTGGAGAAACCTCAGGAGAATCTCATCCATCGAGGTATTGTCTGCCAACCGTCTACAAATGTTGTCGAGTATTCGCGCCGAGGAGATCAAGTCAACCATACGTAGACTTGCAAATCAACAAAATGAAGCAGTTGAGATGAGGACGATCTTCTTTGAGCTAACACTGAATATAATGATGAGAATGATTGCTGGGAAACGGTATTTTGGTGAAAATGGAGCAGATTTGACGGAAGTGAAAAAGTTTCAGCAGATTGTTGCAGAGACTACCAGACTGAGTGGTCTGCCGTATATTAGTGACTACTTGCCGTTTATGCGGTGGGCAGAACGTGGAAAAGAGAAGGAGATGACAGAGTTGCATAAGAGGAGAGACGAATTCATGCAGAGTCTGATTGAAGCACAAAGGAAGGGGTTGAGAAGTGGAAGTTATTCTTTGTCCGAGGAAAAGAAGAATATGATTGAGGTTCTGCTGTCTCTGCAAGAAAGGGAACCTGAATACTATACCGATGAGATCATCAGAGGCCTAATGATTGTAAGACTACCTTCATCATCTGCTTCTTCCTTCTAAAGAAAAGAAAAAAGAAGTTAAAAGATATATAGCTTTATATAATTTAAGAAAACTATTATATATTGAAGATAGATGCCAAAATTGTTGACAACAATTTTCTATTTCGATAACATTTATTTGGTCATTATAGTCTCGGTACCAAGTAAAACCAGCGATTGCATCTGCTAAGGACAAAACATGTAGTTAACAGATAAAGTTGAAGAGGATAATTATCTTCATCTACTTCCATACAGTTTGGTAGTTATTCTTATTCATGAGATGACTCCTTCCGCCAAGTTTGTGTATTAGTTATGTTTTCCTATGACAGGTCTTATTAGTTGGAGCAACAGAGCCTTCTGTCAGTACAATGGAGTGGGCACTTGCACTTTTGCTTGACCACCCAGAAATTTTGAAGAAGGCACAAAAGGAAATCGACAATCAAATAGGACGCAACCGTTTGATTGGTGAATCCGACATCGCTCAGCTCCCTTACCTTAATAACGTCGTCCAAGAGACCTTGCGAATGTACTCTCCACTTCCATTAGGAGTACCACACGAGTCCTCTGAAGACTGCACAGTGGGAGGCTTCCGCGTTCCTCGAGGTACAATGCTGATTGTGAATCTCTGGGGCATAGAAAATGACCCGACTTTGTGGAATGACCCTGAAAAGTTCATGCCAGAGAGGTTCCAAGGAGTAGAGGGGGCGAGAGATGGATTCAGGTTTATGCCATTTGGGTCTGGGAGGAGGAGGTGTCCGGGAGATAGGCTGTCAATGAAGATGATTGCCATAGAATTAGGGTCACTGATTCAGTGTTTTCAATGGGACAAAGTTTGTGAAGAGAAGGAAGACATGAGAGAAAGAACTACTGCCACCATTTCAAAGGCTAAACGTTTGCATGCTAAATGCAGGCCACGTCCGGCATCAGAAAACCTTCTTTCTAAAATCTGAGCAGAAACAAATCTTTACTTACATACCCCTTACCAGCTTCGAGTCCCGTTGTGCTTTCAAGCCAAGAGGTGTACTCTGTATTAAGATGCTATAAATAAATGAGTTCTGCTAGACTAGAACCTGTAAGGATAATTTCCAGTAAGTCAAACTTAAGTGCTGGTTATATCATAAGTTATCGTGAAAAAAAGAAAGGCGAAATTTTTACTTACGAGTGCTACTTTTTGTTATATAATCGTGAATAAATTGCTTATGAATAATAAATTTATAAAAGTTTGTTCTTTTACGAAAAATATTAAATTACTCAAAGGAAATTATTTTTAATTATATGTAAGATTTAAAATGCAAAAAATATTAATTAAATGAAAGGATCTTCCTCGAATGGTATGTAAAATAAAAACTTAAATTAAATAAATTAAATATGAGCTAATACTAATCAAAATAATTTAAAAATAAATGAACTTTTAGTTTTATGAATTAAAGTACTATCAAATATAATATGAATTTCCTTTGATAGTATTTCTCTAAAATAAATAAGATTAATTTTAGATGTTTATGTTAAAATAAAAGTAATTAGTCTAAATGATGAATCTACTAAAGACTATACTCTTCAGAAGTAGATATTTGAAAAGAATATGTTTTTAGTTATTAATGAAAATTTAAAGGAAAAATCAGATGTAGGAAAGAAGAGAAAAAGGTAGAAATTTTGATATGTTTTCCCTGTAAGAAATTTGTAAAATTCACATTGTTGTGCTTTAGTCCTTATCCACTTTACCTTTCGAGATGATAAGGTGCAATTGAAGTCATCAAGAATAAATTGTATAATTGTAACCCAAACTTAGTTAGTTATCAAATCTTTTCAAAGATGTTTACTGTAAGATTTTGGATTGGTAGGATAAACTGTTATTATGTCCATTCTAGCAATGCTTCTTAATATTGTAAAACGGCAATGAATAAAGTAAATTGATTGACTACTGTGAAGAAATTAGATAAAATTAGAGTCAAAGGAGATCAAGAACTTGTCATTGTAGTGCTCAACCTAATAGTTGATAGTTTGCCATCTTTTATCTATAAACTAGAAGCCATTTCGTAAGTGACAATCCTTTATTTTAGTCTTCAAGAAATCATGAAAAATAGATTTCATCAGCAAAAACAAAATCATTTAAAACTTTTTTCCTCTTGAGAATGTTAAGTTCTCTCAAATTATAAGCAATGAGATTTATAATGTAGGGGTGAGGAGATTCTGATTCTTCCTTCTTCACTCCCTTCCAAAGTAATTCTCCAATATTTGTTAAGGTCTTGTTTAACGTGGGAGAGTATTAAGTACTTGGTGAGCCATTTCCAATATCTTGATAATTCAAGTTTGTTTCTTGAGGTCATTCCTTTGGAAATTCACTACTTTCCACTTCTTTATGAAATTTTAGTATCATAAGAGTATTAGTGATTGTCATATTTTTAACATGAGAAGATGTCCTACGTTTCACTTCAATAATTGGGATAACATTTATGTAGGCTTTTAATCCTTAATCATCAATAATCTCTACCAACTTTCACGTTGATTAAGAGTTTTAATCATCTCCTCTAACTCCATCTCACTTCTTGTTCATATCTCCAGTTGTTTCTTCCCAATTTGGTTCCTTAATAGTTATTTTATTCATCAATTTCAACTTTCTTCAAGTTAGGGTATACATATTAGCTTTATCACGCTTGGTGGGTCTCTATTGATAGGTCAGCCTTATAGTAGATTCAATTATTTTCTTTTGATTCTCAAGTTTCATTATTTTGATTTTTTCAAGCAACTCCTTACCCATAGAGACTTCCGTACACATATTGACATATCTATCCTATTTAGGGTTATTGTTCGTTAACCTAGGTAGATTGATTTGTGCAAAGATCTAAGTGATTTAATCCTTCTGTAGACCAATACTCTAGAGGCACATTATGAAAGTTCAATCGGAGGTGGAAATTTTTTTATCTTGGGTTGAAACATTTCCAAATAAGCCTCCATTTATGAAGCATTAGAGGCTTTTGGTTTATATACTATAGTCGAACATTAAGAACTTTGTCCGCTTTTAGTCCACTACAAAATATAAAGATAATCATTTTATCTTCAATGATCAAAATACTTTCGAATCCTAGTTTTTTCTAAGTCGATATTTCCGAGTGTTGGACTTAAGATAGAACTAGTCTTTTCTTAATAAAAAAACCAAAGATGAAGACCAGTTTTTAGTGCATTCTTGTAAAAATTTTACAAGTGGTGAGATAAAGTGTGAGCCACTCTCTAACACTAGTGGAATGTATCATAATTTTTAGACATAAAAGAACCACCCACTATTTGCTTCTATGAAATTCTATTTACCATTTGATACTTTGGAGAAGATAAAAGAGAAAGTTTCAAACTTGTAGCTATATCAAAGTTACCTAATACAAACCATAAAGGCTTGAAGCCTAAAGTAGGAAGAGAGGAGCTCGACCATATAGTTGGCTTCGAAATAGGCAAAGTGCCTTAAGAAAATGAGACTTTTAGGGTTAGGAGCATGACCTTAAACTAAGCCAAGGTTGGGAAATCAATAGTACCTAAAAAAAGAACAAGTTTATGAAGAAGAGTCTAGGAGGTAGAAGAAGAAAATGGAAGTATAGTGAGAGAAGAAGAGGAAGATTTAAGAGTTACAAGATACTAAATATGGTAGGTTGTCATAGTAAAATAAGGGGGAGCCCTAAACGAGGTGAGTTTTGTTTCATTACGGAGAAATTACCAAAAGTGAAAATGAAACAAATCTTTAATTAAATAAGGAAAAAGCCGAAGAACAAATTTGACCCAATGACTAAAAGGTAAAAACAATTCTAAAGAGAAGGAAGAGTAAATAACAAGAGGGTTATTCTATTATGTTATTGTCCCACCACCATCATCCTCTTTATATTAACCCAAACAAGAGCAACTTTTTCATCTTTGGAGGTTATGGTAGACTACCAAATTACATTAGTTCAATAAGATTATTTAAACAAGAGAAACCTCCTTTCAGATACTTAGGTATTCCAGTTTTACCAAAAGACTAACATTTTAAGACTGCTAACCATTTATAGATGTTATCCAACTCTCACATATACTTGTAGATTTTACCTATAAATTTTACATTGAACAACCTACATACTTAATAGATTTCTTATTTATCCTTCTTTCTTGACATCATCAAAACTATTGAGGGACTAACGAATTTTATCTAGTCAGATAAGGATAATAATTTTACAAGTGTCAAAGTTAAATTATTTGACCTATGTAAACCAAAAATATCATATAGAGGACTTGGAATCACATCTATAAAGGGAATGAACAAGGTGTTAATTAATAAAAAGAGCATGGAAAATACTAACAGAAAATGAGTTAATTTAGATGAAATCAAATCATGATCATGTCTTTAGTGAAATCAACATTTGAAAAGCTCAATCAAGGACTAATACGTTTTAGACCCTTAAGTAGATCTTAAAACTAATGTTTAAAAGGGGTTTAAAGGAATTGTTAGAAGTAGTAAGTGTAACTAGTTTTAGTTTAAAAATTGGCATATGCTAGGTCAACTTTTCTTTATATTATTACAATTCCTTAATTGAATCTATCCCTGATAGAACTAAAGTGACAACAATTATAAATATATTGATGTTAGCCACACCATGTTTGTAGTTTGAAACAATAGACAAATTACCAACTCTATCAAGACGTAAAAAGCTCTCTGATTTGGTTTAACCATAAGTTAAAAGATTTTGCAAATCACTTGTACGGAAAATTTTGCCACATTTGAATATGAAGTAACTTAGAACAAGCTATTGTGGAAAGAAAGTAACATTTTGAAAACTTCATTCACTCTCTAGTTGACATTACTAAAGAGGTTAAAGACAAAAGATAAGATTCAGTTTAATATCCTAGATATTTTATACTCACTGAGCAATAGGGATAAATAATTATCACTTATTCTTTAAATGTTCATTTTCTACAATATTATGAGACAAGATACTTGACCTTTTTATTGCAATGTGAAAAAGACTCCTAAAGTGGGATAATTGATTAGATAAGCACGATAAAAAGTTTAAAGATAGATGATCCTATTATCTTCATAATGGTAATTAGTTGTATGATATAAGTCATATGGAATGAGCGAAACTATAGAATATTTAAAGGCATCAAACATATTGAGCAAATATTTTGGCAAAGAGCCTTAACTTAGATAATCCTACTAAGGATACATTAATTAGCTTATATCACAAAATTGGAATTTATTTTATCAATTAGGGGAAAATATCATCTCTAGATGACACCAAATCTTTGAAGGAGCATCTTAAGATAGTTGTTACTTATCAATGCAATTTGTCAATAGCTAATCTTAAGCTTTTATTCATTATGCTGTAATAGGCTTTAGTCACAAGTTGTATCACTTCAACTAAATAATCAGTGGCTTCATTAATGTATTTGTAATTTGATCATGTGCCTTGGCTTTGGATGCAACTTTTTATATGTTCCTTTTCGGATTAGTAATACATTTCCTGTTAATTTATAAAAATATAATAATATAGTTAAATTAATTTCCTTTAAGCATTATTCCTATAAAATAAATATTATAATTAATAAGATTAATTTTAAATGTTTATATTAAGTAAAAGTAATTAGTCTAGATATTTTCTTTATTGAAGACTACTTTCCAAAATCAGGTCTTTAAAAGAAATGGTCTATTTAATTATTAATGAAAATTTAAAAGAAATATGATTATTTATTATATTATATATAATAGACAGATTTAAGCGAGAGAAATGATAGAAATTTTGGTATATGTGTGGTAATATCTGGTGAATTGGAAGAAGACTTATATGTTAAACCTAAAAAAGGCTTGATTTTTAAGAATCTATCCATGAATTGGATTTGGTTTGAAAATTAAATCAAAAAGATTTATAGGTTAGATTTGGGTTGTAAATTTTTTTAAAATAATCCAAACTTATATTTATAAATATTCAAAATTTACGTAACGACAATTTTCATATAGTAATTTCTCATTTACATTATTTTGAGAACAAAAGATACAAAACTGTTTAACTATGTCTTTATATTTTATAAAAACTTATTTATTTTAAATGTTTATTACAGGAAAAAAAATGATTGTTTTTAAGTGATGGTGCTATTAAAGACTTTTAACTTAGTTAATGTTCAAATGTTTTTATAAAATATAAATTTATGGCTTGAGTTTAAATATTAAATTTTATAATGCATAGAATATCAATTTGAAAATTAATCACATTTCATAAGTCAAATTGACTATGCATATAAAGATTTTAACTTTTTAAATAAACTTTTAATTAAACTAAATCAAATTTATTCTAACCTACCTGTAAAGGGATGACAGTGGGCTGCGACGAGTGTATAAATGATCGTTTAAGTCACTGTAAAGTTTTCTTACATACTTACACAGCCATATACACGAACGTGTATGTGATCGTGTATGTCACTTAATCATACTTACACGGTCATATACATAAGTCGTGTAAGTTCTTGAAACCTCACAGTGTAGCGCCCCCTTATCACAAGGTACACACCGGGATGCCCGAAGGTCATTTCGGTACATATCCTATGATAAGGGTGAGCTATGTTCGATCATTACATTCTGTTCATATAGCATGGTATCATAATTCACTTATAAAGCATCCTAAGAAAACCACAATATTTTAAAACCAACTTTTTTGTCATTTCATTTCATAAAAACCCGATCGTCTACATTGTGACTTTCAACAATTTCTATATATACATCATCAACACCTAATACAATAGTACTATATGAATGAGGAAAATATATATAATCTAATTGATCTGTCCCAAAAATCCCAGCTGATCGACCTTTGAGCCATGACTTTTTTTGCCAATCACAATTTACACGGTTGGTAGAGCCTCTCATTAACTAAAGTCGTCTCTAGGTCCTGAAAAGATAACGTTGCAATTTTGGTAAGTTTTGCGAACTCAATGAGGTAACCATCATCGATGGTTCACTTAATTCATGCAATACATCAATTTATATCACAATTTTGCATTTCACTCTATCAAACTTACTTAACAAGATGCATATGAAATGCTCATGAGACACTTTCCAATTGTTACGTTGTTGTGACTGGACGCCTGAACTTTCCCATATCCATTTTGGATACTAGGCTCATTTATACTGTCCCTTCTCTGATGAGGATACAGGGCTCATTACACGTTGAGCCTGAGGCTCTGAAACACTTTTGAGCTCGAGGCTCATTTCCACACATTGAGCTTTAAGCTCTGATCGTTGGCTACCCTAGTCCCAACTTCCATTATCTGATTATGCCTTCATAAATGGAATGTACGTAACACAATCAATCACTTGATAAAATATATAGGTCTCACATTCACATTCAAGCAGCACTTCAATATTTCAATCCTCATTACACAATCGTCGGACCTTCTGTTCGAAATTCATAATCAAATCACATTCATTCATTATTTAAAACATAATTATAAGCAAACAATAATTGAAAGAAACCGTCTAAGTTACTTACATGTTGCTCCCCAAGCTAATGCCTGGAAGTGCTTGCAACGTTTAGAGGTTGACGTTCCAATCACTCCTCTATAAGAAATAACATACACATATATCACAATTTACACAATTATGCGTGTTCATTAATCCACATATATGAAATGAATTATCTACATTGCATATTCATGACAATCCCGGGTATCCTTTCATCAATTTCATCACAAAAACAATCAAATATCGAAACTCACTTAACTAGAACTTGTTTGTCGGATTTATACCTCGACAAACCAATTGAATCGAATTTCATAACCTAATGAGCCATTTCAAAATTTTCTCTAAACTCTGACTTTCGAGTCTACTGTTCTTGATCATTAATACAATGAAAATAAAGTAATTTAATAGTACTCACTTCTATAAAAGTGTTCTTCTACGCCTTATCTTTCTAATGACACCAAAATCATTCAATTTGGTTCAGTTGTGTGAAAGTTATACTCGAAATATTCCCGGACTGCTTTTATTGTGAGACAATACCTTATACTCAACTTCCATCCAAAACTTGAAACTCTTAGAGTCCAATTCAGAATTTGATTTCTTAACATAATTTATAGCCCTATGTTTTTAGTTTACCAAAAATCAGAAATCATCTCATTTGGAGCTCTACAAATCATGATATCATCAAAATACTTAAGTATGTTCAGGAGAATAACATGAGTTCATACTATCTAAGAATACACTAACTGTACCCATTCCACTTTTTCACTCAATTTTTCTCAATTCGATTTATAGGGCTATTATTTTTGGTAGAGATGTAGAGTAATGTCTTAAGAATCCAATGGTTCAGAAATCAAGTCATTTAGGTGTCTAGAGAAGGAGTTATGATCAAAAGAATCCAATCTGGTTTTGTCTTCAATCATGCTGAACCTATTTCAGGGAAATAGTTATAACTTTCTCTAGAAATTTCTAATTAAAGCGTTCTTTGGATGGTTCGAAAGAAGACTTCAAGAGATACAACTTTCATAAAGACCTCAAAGTAAATTCTATCTTCTTTGTCTTACTTTTGCTTCGTCTGACTTTCACTTCGTCTTAGTTTTGCTTCGTCTTACTTTTACTTTGTCTTACTTTCGCTTCGTCTTACTTTTGCTTCGTCTTACTTTGCTTCGTCTTACTTTCGGTTCGTCTTACTTTTGCTTCATCTTACTTTACTTCGTCTTACTTTCTCTTCGTCTTACCTTTGCTTCGTCTTAATTTGCTTCGTCTTACTTTTAATTCGTCTTACTTTCGTTTCGTCTTACTTTTGCTTCGTCTTACTTTGCTTTGTCTTACTTTTGCTTTGTCTTAATTTTGCTTCGTCTTACTTTGCTTCGTCTTACTTTGCTTTGTCTTACTTTCGCTTCGTCTTACTTTTTCATATCCACATAAAAAGATCATAACTTTTGACTCAGATGTCCAAAAATTCCATACTATATACTGTTGGAAAGATAAAAGAAAGATATACAACTCTTAAGAAGGAAACTTTGCTAAAATTTATCTAGATTAATCTAGATTTTCTGTCAAAGTTAGAATACAAATTTTACGTTCAGCTCCCAATGTACTGCACCCAGTTCTCAACTTCATGAAATTTTGAGACTTTTAGTTGAAATTCTATGTCTTCATAAGAAATGTAGCCATATATCTCTAGGTTAATACAAATCAAGAATCATCTCGTTTGGACAATTAGAGAAAACGTTGTGGCTAAAAGACTAAAGCATATTCAGTGAACATTTTCCAGATTTTCAAACTTTCAATATTTTACATCTAGCTCATCTTCTACCTAATTTATCTCTTCCATTACATTTCCTCATCATCATATACCCAAATAA
>JANSVA010000006.1:5486193-5505240 GCA_025504915.1 Erythroxylum reticulatum
AGGCATGTACAATTATTTTCATGTGCCATGACTTCACTATTCATATGTATGTGTATGACATAATATGCATGAACATGAAGATGCATTTTTAACTCTTATAATCACTCACATTTACCATTCTAACCTTCCCACAGGTAATGGGATGTTACACACAGTCACTTACATGGTCGTATATAGTACTCTTGTGTATGTGACTATCTCAGTTCTTGAAAATAACCCCTAGACAACAACAATCCTAGAAATTTTAATGTTTCACAAATTCAATCTTTCAAAAGATTCAAAACCAGAGTATGGTGAAGGAACTTTACCTTGGTGAGTGGGTGGCAAAGAAGCAAAAGAGAAGATGGTGAGATCACAGAGAAGAGGGACAGAAGGCCAGGGCAATGAAGGGGTGATTGGAGGGAGTGTGAAGAGGTGACAATCGACAGATTGGTCAGAGAGACAAAAAAAGAGAGAGAGAATGAAGTGGTCTAAAGAAGGTAGGCAGGGTCAAACCTGACATTTTAGGCCCTGGGCAAAGTAAAAAAGAGCCCATATTTTACCTCTTTTTATTCTTTATGAGGTTCAAGAGCGGGCCCTCATAAAAAACATAAAAAGATAAAATAAGGGCCCTTTTTATTGCTATCTTGACCCTCATAAAAAACAAAATGAGGCAAAATAGGGTCCCTTTTTGTTGCCTATTTTGTTCTTCATAAGAGTGGGCCCTAGATAGGTGCCCTTCCTACCCTTGCTCAAGGTTGGGCCTTCTTCTGGTTAGGGTCATTCTTGACATTTTATAGGCCTTGGATAAAGTGAAAAAAGGGCTCCTATTTTGCCTCTTTTTTTTTCTTTGTGACGGTTAAGAGAAGCCCTTTTTTATTTTGCCCAAGGTCTATAAAATGTTATGAATGGTCTTAAGCAGAAGTAGGCCTGATCTTGAGGGTCAAGAGTGGGCTCTTAACCCTTATAAAGAACAAAATGAGGCAAAATAGGAACCCTTTTATTGCATATTTTGTTTTTCATAAGAGTGGGCTCTAGGCAGGTGCCTTTTTTACCCTTGCCCAGGGTAGGCCTAAAGGTAAGGGAAGAAAAGGTAAGGGACAAGTTAACCTAGACTAAAATGTGTAAAATGATGTCATTTTAGAAAATGGAGCACAAAATAATGAATGTTGCTATCAAAAGGTAGCATTAAATGAATGTTGCTATCAAAAGGTCGCATTAGAAATAACAATACACAAAATAATCAAATCATATGCTATCACTGCAAGAAGCCTTAACACACAACACCAGAATGTTCTCTTATTCAAAAGCATAAGTAAGAGAATAGAAAATCTAGAAAGCAAGCAATGACTTTAAAGAAAGATTTTGAAAACTTTAAAGAAGAAGAGCCAGAAGAAGTCAACAACGTTTGCTTCATGGATGAATCAGGAGACGATGAGGTATATTATTCTAACTCTGATACTGAAGTTGATGAATTGAAAAATACATATCATGAATTATATGATCAATAAAAAAAGGTTGACAATGAAGTATTTCAAAGAAGTTGAGAAATCCAAGAGTAATGATGCATCTCTGAAGAGTAAGATTAAATCATGGGAATCTGTGAATGAGAATTTGGTGACTAGGAATATGACTCTTAAAGTTGATTGTAAGCAAAAGGTCTCTGAAAAGGAAGCTTTGGAAGAAAGAGTAGCTAAGTTGGAAAATACTTTGCTTGAGAATGATTTTGATAAAGTGAAACAGTTATAAGAAAAAGTTGCTGCACTGGAACTTGAGAAAGAGAAATATGCTGGAAAGATCTTATCTCTAGAAAAAGATGCATTACTTAGTAGTGGTAACTACGTTTTTTTATAAGGATGAATAGGGTACAATGAAAACAATAATATTAGGCCACATAAGAATTTATTTGTTAAATCCAGTAGTAACTATAATTAAAATAACAAGAACCTAATATATGGTAAAAATTATAGCAATGCTCATTCATCTATTTTATGTTTCTGTTGTGGTAGACATGGTCGCATTAGTCATTCTTATGACTTTCATAAAATGGAGAAATTATCTCAAATATATATTTGGAGATTGAAAGGTCAAGCTACTAACTTGAAAGGACCCAGAAAAATTTAGGTACCTAAAATGAGATAATATTTTTCTGTAGATATGCTTCAAAACATAGACAAGAGAAAATCAATGGATAGTCAACAGTGGTTGTTCGAGACACATGACAGATGAAATATCACATTTCAGTTATATTGAAAAGAAACAAGGAGGTAATGTCATCTTTGTTGACAAAAATAAAGCAAAGGTCACCTGAATTAGTAAAATTGGTGATTCTGACTCTACCTCTATTGATAATGTCATTTATATTTATGGTTTGAAACATAGTCTATTAAGTGTACATTAGTTATATGACAAGGGTTATAACGTCATTTTCTATGCATCCCATTATGAAATCGATGATAATCATAATCATAATAATGTATTCGTTGATCTTAGAAATCAGAACATATACTATGCTCAACTGGAAGACATATCTTTACAAAGTATTAAGTGTTTTGTTTCTCTAAAAAAGGATTTGTTTATTTAGCACAGAAAATTCGACATGCTAGTATGAGCTATCAAAATTGTCCAAGAATGAGTTAGTAAGAGGATTACCTACCCTGAAGTTTGAAAGCAATCATGTTTGTGAGGTTTGTTTAAATGGAAAATAAATCAGAAGCAACTTCCCTTCTAAAAATATTGTGTCTACTAAACAACCACTTAAACTTATGCATAAGAATTTATTTGGTCTCACTAGGACTCAAAGTTTTGGTGGTAAACATTACAGTTTTGTTTTAATAGATGATTATTCCAGATTTACGTGAGTTTACTTCCTATTAAATAAAGATGATGCTTTTAAAGTTTTTAAGAAGTTTTGCAGAAAAATTCAGATAAAAAAGGATACTGTATTAGTTCAATTCAGAGTGATTGTTGGATCCCGTTTCTGGAACCCAACTCTTTCTCTGATACCATATGTGTTGGGCACCATTTTCGGAACCCAACTCTTGCGAAATCGTAAACACTAAACTATTTTTAATGAGGTTTCCTTAACCATCATCGAATCCTCTTCTTATTTTGATATCATAACAGTGTTAGATCCCGATTCTGGAGCCCGCATTCCTTATCATAAGTCATGTGCTTGTGCTTGTTACCATGCAAGGTTGTTCCCATTTAACCCTCCTTAGTCATCCTCGGTTCATCCTCCTTTCTTAATACCGTAGTATCGGGCCCTATCTTTTAAATCTTTCTTACAATGACGTGAATATTCTATGCCCAAAATTCATCCAGATATTGAGCATCTTAGAGGCTGGATCAAAATTTTATTCCTTCAAATCATTTGACAGCTCTACGTCTCTATTCTATTTAGACACGAGGTTCATCTCATTTGAAGGTCGGATAACGAAGTTATGGTTGAAAGAATCAAACAGGGTTTTGACCTCAATCATATTGAACTTATCTCGGGCCAATTGGCATAACTCTCTTTATAGGTGTCAAAACAAAGTGTTCTATGAATTATCAGAAAGAGGGATTCAAGATCTATAACTTTTAAGAAGACTTTGAAGAATAATTCAATCATCTGAAGGGTCAAAATGGAGCAGACTATTGCATCAAATGAACAATGTACAGAAGAAGAAGTTCAGAAACCAGAAGAAACAAGAAGCAGGCGAAGCAAAAAGCAGACGAAACAGAAAGAAAACAAAGCAAAATGGTAGATGAAACAGAAAGCAGATGAAGCAGAAAGTAAATGAAATAAAAAGAAAACGAAGCAAAAGGGCAGACGAATCATAAAGCAGACGAAGCAGAAAGTAGACGAAACAGAAAGCAGATGAAGCAAAAGGGCAGACAAAATAGAAATCAGACTAACCAGAAAGTAGACAAAATAGAAAGAAGATGAAGAAAAAAGGCAGACGGAATAGAAAGCAGACGAAGCAAAAAGCAGACAAAACAAAGCAGATGAAGAAAAAAGGCAAACGAAATAAGGAAGACGAAGCAAAGTAGATGAAACAATAAGGTAGATGAAGCTAAAAAGTAAACGAAACAATAAGGTAAACGAAACAAGGAATAGACGAACCAAAAGACAGACGAAGCAAAAGTCTTAAGATGAAGCGGGATCAACTTAAGACGAAGCAAGGTCTTAAGATGATGCGGGGTTAACTTAAGACGAAGCAAAGTCAACTTAAGATGAAGCAACTCTTAAGACAAAGCGTTTTTAAAGACGATACAACTCTATAAATGATATGACGTCATCACAAATGAAGTAATGTCATCACAGATGATACGTCTTTACAGACGATAAATCCATTAAGACGAATGATGTCATCACAGATGATATGACATCATTATAGACGATATGATGTCATTACAGACGATACATCTTTACAGACGATATGTCTCTTAAGATGAATGATGTCATCACAGACGATATGATGTCATTACAAACGATACATCTCTATACTCCTAAGCATTTCCTTTTCTAAGGACCATAATTCTCGATCCAGAGGTCCAAAAATATCAGACTACGTACTGTTAGAAAGCTAAAAGAAAGACCTATAGCTTTTTAGAAGACAATTTGACCTAGTTCAGCCTAGATCAATCCAATTTTTCCCTTAAAGTCATAACACAAATTTTACCCTATCGAAGGCTTGTAATTTTTGCACTTCGCAAACTTGGAATGTCCTGAGCTTAACCATTTAGTTACCAAATTGACTTTATTAAACTCTCAGATCTCAACTGATTTGTCTTTTCATATTTAACTACATATGATCAATCATAATTCCTGTCTTGCCTTCCTATGAATCTCAATTAGGCACACATACACACACACACACACACACACATATATAGATGATTGTCAGCTTGAACAGATGATTTGAGCATAAGTTGTGGATATATATATGATTGTCAGCCTGAACAGATGATTTGAGCATAAGTTGTGGATATATATAATATATATATATCCACAACTTATGCTCAAATCATCTGTTCAAGCTGACAATCATCTTAATATCCTCCATACACAATTCATATTTCCATAACAGCAAAAGAATAAAGTTTTATAAACCTTTAATGGCATTCTAAGCCATATTACATCCTCATCTCAAACTCTCAAATTACAACAATTCTTAACAAAATAAACTGGGTATGGAACTATAACATTGGGCATTCCGAAAACCAACTCAAGCTACAAATTAAGCAAATTTGGAGAATTTCCCTTAGGCTCTTGATTACTCGATCTCTTAGCTATCACCTGAAGATGGGATAAAAAGGGGGTTAAGCTTGAAAGCTCGTGGGTAACAATTTATAACAAAACAGATAAGTAAAACTTTTGAAACCATTTTTCTTGTCATGGAATACTTTCATTGAGTTTATAAAAAACGAGTTTCTTAGGCTTTCATCCGTAAACCACAAGTTACAAAACATGAATGTATCAAACTTGTTAACATATATAAGCACATAAGCACATCATAATGGTTTGGGTGGATCCAGAAACAGAACGTACTACACAATCCCTATAAGGATCTTGTGTAGCCGTGAACTTAGGGGAGTCCATGAAGGAGCTTCAAGCCACTAGAAGGCAGGCGGGAGAAGCGTTTAACTTGGTCAACGTTTACGTGACTAAACTTAAGGGATCACCACAAACCTACGTAACACATAATTTATAGCTTGTAAACTTGTTGCCTAAAATGGCACTTCTTGAAAACTTGCTTGTCTTATACTTGAAATATTTCTTGAAAACCATTCTTGAAAATATGTTTCCATGAACATGTATCTTTTGAGAAATCATTTGCAAAATCTTTTCATAAATCATACCATAATTCATATAATCAACGTATAACAATTTAACAAATCATTCAAAAGCAAAAGATGCAATACTTATGATACAATTGAAATTAGTAAACTTCTTTGATTTAAAGAAAACAATAGTAGCTTATTTACTCTATTATAATCATGTACCCACCTTGATTTTCTTGCTTAAAGACTTGTTTAAAATGTCTCTTCTCTTTGCAAACAACCTGAGGTATCCAAGATTCTTTCCTGTTGTATCTTTAATGTGTACTCCGTGTGGTGATCTAACTAAAATATGCTTCTATAATCCCCTTGGTTCTTGACCAAATCAGGAGATCCTTGGCTCAAATGGAAGCTCCTCTCTTCCTCTATCTTTTTCTCTTCTTGAACCACCTCAAACTCTCTCTTGAAAGCTAAGAAAATTGAAACCTAGCTTGTTTTCTCTTCTTTCTCTCTTTCATTCTTTTTCATACTTCTCTCTCTCTTCTCTCTTTTCTCATCCACGAATTAGTTTCTTCTTCCCAGGACAACAAATCTTCTCCCCTTTTATACCCTTAACAATTTGCACAATGTCCATTCTTACATGTCTTATGTTCTTTATCCTTAATTGTCTTGTCAAAATTACCCTTGAACATTTTTATAACCTTAACACTTTAATTCAATCAACCCATATCATATAAGCTTTCTAACATCAACATAAGAATTAACTCCACAAACTTTCCTAAAGATCTTATAATTGATGTAAATCACACTTATTCATAAAAAAATTTTTGGGGCCAACATTTCTCCCCCTCTTAAAATAATTTTGTCCTCGAAATTCATACCTGACCGATCTAAGGGCAGGGGTTTGCTTCCTCTTGTATTCCTTTGTTTTCCAGTTTACTCCATCACTCAAATAATTTCTTTCAAATGACTTTAGTTAACGGATTCAATCAATCCCTCCATGACTTGTTCAGATATCACACGATCCTATCTATTTTCTCAATATACTTCGGACTACTCACCATTTCCCACTTCCTATGTTAATAACACCCATGTCATATCATATCAATATCCTTAATATACTCACATATATCACATTGCAAGTTTAAGACATCTACCATCAATAGCACTTCTCATAATTATTTCATACGGACCTATTCATATAGGGCTTAACTAACCCTTCATTCTAACCTGAGCACACCTTGACACGGTGATACTCTCAGAGGTAGTTTATCTTTCGCTTGATGATTCATATAAGTGTAGTGTCAATACACTTAACTCTTATGCCTATTCTTAATGTAGTTTATGCTTTTGACATTGATCCCTTCTAATTCATTCATCTTTCTCGAATCTATTAAGTTCTAACATTGATCAATTTCACCTGTCAAATAACATTTCCTATTCTGGCCTTTAACAATTTACAGGCCTTACTCATCATAATATACAAGCGACGACTCTTTCTATCATCTAACTCCTCATACGGTATTCAAATGACATCATTAGGTTAGTGATTGCATGCTTAAGGTCAAATATAACTATACTTGGATCTCATGTTCTTATAAACTTCAACCTATATGCCTTAAGCATATTTTTGACAGTTAAGACTGTCAATTTAAGCATTCATTCACTTGATTTGACATTTTTAGTCGCTAAAAGATTCTTTGGCGCATTCCTACTAGGATGTAAAACTTACATTATCATTTGTACTTTTCTAGCAATCTCTTTGCTTAATCATCTTTATTGATTTCACATGCTTCTTATTTTAATCACCATGTATCATTCTTCCTATTTTAACTTAAAATTTAGATCTATTTTCAATCTTTGAATCCTCAATTTGGGATTGGTTTATCCTTTCATGTGAAACTGATCTTCAATTTCATAGAAAATAGAAATTGATTTGCCCAAAATTCAACTCCATATTCTATATTTCTTTTTGCTTTAGTTTTGATAACCTCAATATCGAATTTCTGCTTAATGTATCTGACATAACACTTAGCTTTACTTGGAATTTCCATTTGTACAATCATAGTCTTTCGGTATTTATATCAATCTTCTCAGTCTCATATTCTATTCTCTCAATTCAATGATTGCCTCCCACTTTTATGATCTATACTTGTATATATACATCCAAGACGTTCCTATTTATATACTGTCTCCAAACTTTCAATATTAAATCACTTCATTATACGACATTGGATTTTAGCTAAATCTCTTATACAACATCAGTGCATAATATAAAATCTCTAAATCCATATGATATAATTTATGTCATTATAATCTCTCAAAATTCTCTTTACTTTCATTACTCATATGCTTTACACATTTTTCTTCATGTATTCAAACTATTATTCTCAATTTTTTGAATAGCTTTAATACATCATCAAATTTTTGCTTGGATCACTTTAGTCTTCAATACTATAGTCTTGTCAGGGCACTTGTTAACTCAAACAATTATTATCAAACTCCATGTGCCCCCTGATTAGTCCTCGTAATTCCTTAAATAATTGATTCCTCAATGAGGTAACCTTGTCTCACTTTATTTTTAATTTCCCAATTAACTTCCTTTCCCAAATGATTTTCTCCATTCTTTGAATTTCCTCATACCTTACCTTGACTTATTCTCATGTTTTCCCATTTATACAAGTTTCTCCACACATGGCAATTTATTTGCAAACTTAACTTCTTGTGATTGTAACACATTCATCAAGTCAGAATTGTATCTCCCGAACATACTTACACAGAATATAACGTGAACCTATATACTCCTCATATTAGTAATCCGTGTCTCCTTAAATTCAGGAATCCACTCACATGATCCTTTACATCAAACAAAATACATACTTTTTCAACAACATAATCTACCTCTTTTGCTTGAGTCTCTATTAGGGATAGGATTCCCATACTCACTCTCGAATCATTACTTATTCATTTATGATCAGTTCTTTCATTGATCATCCTTAATATAAACTATCTTATTTACTTAATCTAACTCAAAAATCCCTCTTCGAAAGAGGGTTTCTTGCTACCATCATCTATACTATTCATCTTTATCAACTACTTGCTATCATCATCACATCATCAGCTATTCTTAATACCTCAAGAAGATCACTTTCTATCATTCTCATAAGTTCATAATGTTTTAATCACCAAAACTCAATGGAGTAATGAACATACTTATTGTCACATATGCTTGGGTGGCCTCATCAAATTCATCCCATTTTGTCCACATATTTATCTCCACACATATATTACATATGTTCTTAATATTGTCACTTGTGTATGATGATGGGATCATCAGATAAGTACTCATAATAACAATTTAACTTAACTTTTTAAACTTGTACATATATCACTATCATTCATCTCATCTTCCAATTATCCTTCACATTACATCTTACACATGTATATTCGCCATTGAATCAAACTTATAGATGTATAGTCATCAAAAATTTCTGATCTCAATTCCACTAACACATTCTTATGGAGGATCATAACTCTTTTTATATTCATCAAGCAACCACTTAGGTTCCAATTTCATCTTCTTAAGATAATAGCAATTTATGTTTTCCTTACATTCTTCTAGATCATCACTCTCTTATTACTATTTCTATCAGATCAAGCTCTTAACAATTTTTCATGCGTGTCCCTCATACATAACGTCCTGACTAAGGATTAGCTGCTGTTCCATGCTAAAACACGTCAAAACACATGTAACCTGACACATATTTCCAAAGATGCCCATGTAAGATCCTAATTCTAACACTCTGATACCATATATGTTGGATCCCGTTTCCGGAACCTAACTCTTTCTCTGATACCATATGTGTTGGGCACTGTTTTTGCAACCTAACTCTTGCGAAATCGTAAACACTGAACTGCTTCCAATGAAGTTTCCTTAACTATCATCAAATCCTCTTCTTGTTTTGATACCATAACTATGTTGGACCCCGATTCTGCAGCTCACATTCCTTATCATAAGTCGTGTTCTTGTGCTTGTTACTATGCAAGGTTATTCCCATTTATCCCTCCTTAGTCATCCTCGGTTCATCCTCCTTTCTTAATACCCTAGTATCGGGCCCTATCTTTCAAATCTTTCTTACACTAAAGACAATATTCTATGCTCAACATTCATCCAGATATTGAGCATCTTACAGGCTAGGTTAAAATTTTATTCTTTCAGACCATTTGACAACTCTATGTCTCTATTCTATTTAGACATGTGGTTCATCTCATTTGGATGTCGGATAATGAAGTTATGGCTCAAAGAATCAAATAGGGTTTTGACCTCAATTATATTGAACTTATCTCGGGCCAATTGGCATAACTCTCTCTACAGGTGTCAAAACAAAGTGTTCTTTGAATTATTAGAAAGAGGGCTTCAATATCTACAACTTTTATAAGACCTTGAAGACAAATTCAATCGTCTAAATGGTAAAAAATGTAGCAAACGATAGCATCAAATGAACAGTGCATAGACGAAGAAGTTTAGAAAGCAGTCAAAATAAGAAGCAGACGAAGAAAAAAGTATACGACACAGAAAGCAGACGAAGCAAAAGGGCAAACGAAAAAGAAAGTAGACGAAGCAAAAAGTAAATGAAACAGAAAGCAAACAAAGAAAAAGGACAGACGAAAAAGAAAGCAGACGAAGAAGAAAGTAGACGAAATAGAAAGCAGATGAAGTAAAAGGGCCGACGAAATAGAAAGCAGACGAAGTAAAAAGGCAAACGAAACAGAAAACAGATGAAGTAGAAAGCAGAAGAAACAGCAGACGAAACAAAAAACAGACGAAGTAGAAAGCAGATGAAGAAAAAGGGCAGACGAAACAAGGAAGATGAAGCAAAGTAGATGAAACAATAAGGCATATGAAGTCAAAAGGCAGATGAAACAAAGAACAGATGAACCAAAAGACAAACGAAGCAAAAGTCTTAAGATGAAGCAGGATCAACTTAAGATGGAGCAAAGTCTTAAGACGATGCGGGGTCAACTTAAGACGAAATAAAGTCAACTTAAGATGATGCAACTCTTAAGACGAAGCGTCTTTACAGATAATACAACTCTATAGATGATATGACGTCTTCATATATGAAGTGACGTCATCACAGACGATATGTCTTTACAGACAATACATCCCTTGAGATGAATGATTTCATCACAAACGATATGATGTCATTACAGATGATACATCTTTACAGACGATACATCTCTTAAGATGAATGATGTCATCACAGACGATATAACGCCATTACAGACGATACATCTTTACAAATGTTACATCTTTATACTCTTAAGCATTTCCTTTTCTAAGAACCATAATTCTCGATCCAGAGGTCCAAAAATATCATACTACATATTGTTGGAAAGCTAAAAGAAAGACCTACAGCTTTTTAGAAGACAATTTGACCTAGTTCAGCCTAGCTCAATCTAGTTTTTCCCTTAACGTCATAAAACAAATTTCACCCTATAGAAGGCTTGTAATTTTTGCATTTCGCAAACTTGAAATGTCTTGAGCTTAACCATTCATTAAACTCTCAGATCTCAACAAATTTGTCTTTTCATATCCAACTACATCTGATCAATCATAATTCCTGTCTTGCCTTCCTATGAATCTCACTTAGGCGTACGTGTCTATATATATATATATATATATGTCCACAACTTATGCTCAAACTATCTGTTCAAGCTGACAATCATCTCAATATCCTCCATACACAATTCATATTTCCATAACAGCAAAAGAATAAAGTTTGTACAAACCTTTAATGGCATTCTAAGCCATATTACATCCTCATCTCAAAGTCTTAAATTACAACAAATTCTTAAACAAATAAACTGGGTATGCAACTATAACATTGGGCATTCCCAAAACTAACTTAAACTACAAATTAAACAAATTTGGAGAATTTCCCTTAGGCTCTTGATCACTTGATCTCTTAGCTATCACCTGAAGATGGGGTGAAAAGGGGGGGGGGTGAGCTTGAAAGCTCGTGGGTAACAGTTTATAACAAAAACATATAAGTAAAACTTTTGAAACCTTTTTTCTTGTCATGGAAAACTTTCATTGAGTTTATAGAAAACGAGTTTCTTAGGCTTTCATCCGTAAATCATAAATTACAAAACATGAATACATCAAACTTGTTAACATACATAAGCACATAAGCACATCATAATGGTTTGGGTAAATCCAGAAACAGAACGTACTACACAATCTCCATAAGGATCTTGTATAGCCGTGAACTTAGGGGAGTCCATAAAGGAGCTCCATGCCACTAGCGGGTAGGCAGGAGAAGCCTTTAACTTGGTCAACGTGCACGTGACTAAACTTAGGGGACCACCACAAACCTACATAACACATAATTCATGGCTTGTAAACTTGTTGCCCAAAATGACACTTCTTGAAAACTTGCTTGTCTTTTACTTGAAATATTTCTTGAAAACCATTCCTGAAAACATGTTTCCATGAACATGTATCTTTTTAGAAATCATTTGCAAAGTCTTTTCATAAATCATCACACAATTCATATAACCAATGTATAACAATTTCACAAATCATTCAAAAGAAAAAGATGCAACACTAATGATGCAATTGAAATTAGTAAACTTTTTTTATTTAAAGAAAACAGTAGTAGCTTATTTACTCTATTATAATCATGTACCCACCTTGATTTTCTTGCTTAAAGACTTGCTTAAAATGCCTCTTCTCTTTACAAATAACCTGAGATACCCAAGATTCTTTCCTGCTGTATCTTTAATGTGTACTCTGTATGGTGATCTAACTGAAATAGGTCTCTATGATCCCCTTGGTTCTTCACCAAATGAAGAGATCCTTAGCTCAAATGGAAGCTCTTCTCTTCCTCTATCTTTTTCTCTTCTTGAACCACCTCAAACTCTATCTTAAAAGCTAAGAAAATTGAAACCTAACTTGTTTTCTCTTCTTTCTCTCTTTCATTCTTTTTTGTACTTCTCTCTCTCTTCTCTCTTGTCTCATCCACGAATTAGCTTCTTCTCCCCAGGACAACAAATCTTCTCCCCTTTTATACCCTTAACAATTTGCACAATGTCCATTCTTACATGTCTTATGTTCTTTATCCTTAATTGTTTTGTCAAAATTACCTTTGAACATTCGTATAACCTTAACACTTTAATTCAATCAACCCATATCATATAAGCTTTCTAACATCAACATAAGAATTAACTCCATAAACTTTCTTAAAGATCTTATAATTTATGTAAATCACATTTATTCATAAAATTTTGTTTGGGATTAACAGTGATCATGAAGGAGAATTTGATAACAAAAAGTTTGAAGATTTCTATGATAATCATAGTATGACTCATAACTTTTCTTGCCGAAAGACTCCTCAACAAAATGGTGTCATTGAGAGAAAGAACAAGATCTTAGTTGATATGGCTAGGACAATGCTATGTGAAAGTGACTACTCTATGTTTATTGGGAAAAAGCAGTATCCACTGCTTGTTATATACTTAACAGATGCCTTATAAGTCCTATTCTGAAAAAACCCTATATGCTATAGAAAGGATGAAAATCGAATGTCACTTACTTTTGAGAGTTTGGTTACAAGTGCCTCGTTCTAAATAATAGGAAAGACAACCTTGAAAAGTTTGATTTAAGTTCAGATGAAGCTATCTTTCTGGGTTATAATATCGCTAGTAAAGGATTTAGAATTTACAATAAAAAATAAAGAAGATAGAAGAATCAATACGCATAGTATTTAATGAAGCACTACCTTCTACAGTAGCAGCTGATTTAGATGATGAAGAACATCCCTTGGCTCCTAAAAATTCATTGTTTACACCTATAGTACCTTTGAAATCTCAAGATCAAGAAAGTCCTTCTAAAGCTAGGATGAAGTAGGCTTATTCCTCTCTATAGGAGCCTATGTAACGAAGAACATAAAGAGAATGAAGAGGTCAAGATACACATCAATACATGTTAGGAGACCCTTCTAAAAGTCTAAGAACCAGATCATCCTTCAAGAACAACTTTGTTACCCTCATCTCACAATTAGAACCAAATACTATTGAAAAGGCTCTTATTGATGAAAATTGGGTTTTAGCCATGAAGGATGAGCTGAATCAGTTTGAAAAAAACAAAGTTTGGAATCTAGTACCTTGTCCACAAAATAATTCAATCATTAGAACTTATTAGGTTTTTAGAAACAAACTTGATAAAAATAGTAAGGTGGTAAGAAATAAAGCTAAACTTGTAGCTCAAGGTTATAATTAATAGGAAGGTATTGATTTTTTATGAAACTTATGCACCTGTTGCTAGATTGGAATCATTAGAATTTTAATTGCCTTCGTATGTTATAGAAACTTCAGATTATTCCAAATGGACGTCAAAAGTGCCTTCTTAAATAGCTATATTAACAAAGAAGTGTTTGTTAAGCAACCTCTAGGTTTTGAAGATGAATACCATCCTGATTACATGATGAAGTAGACTAAAGCCCTATATGGTCTAAAACAGGCTCCTCGAGCATGGTGTGAGAGGTTAAGTAATTTTCTGCTTGAGAATAACTTTGAAAGAGGAAAGGTATATAAAACCTTATTCGTTTAGAAAAAAGAGAATGATTTACTCATAGTGTAAATATATGTTGATGACATAATATTTGGTGTCATTAATTTATCTTTCAGTGAAGAATTCTTAGCATTAATCCAGGGGGAGTTTGAAATGAGCATGATGGGAGAACTATCTTTCTTTCTCTGATTACAAATTGGGCAAACAAAAAAAGGAATTTTCATAACCTACGATAAATACACAAAGGAACTCTTCAAGAATTACCATTTTTTAGAATGGAAAACCTATGGCTATTCCAATGTATATTGGAACAAAAATTGATAAGCATAAAGAAGGCAAGGCTATGGATGGACAAAGTATAGAGGAATGATTGGGTTACTACAATATCTTACAAGCTCAAGACCATACATTATGTTTAGTGTGTGTCTTTGCATACGCTTTTAATCATATCCAAAAGAAAGCCACCTTTAAGCAGTCAAGAGGATCTTTCGATATCTTCACAGAACTATAGATTTCGAATTATGGTATCCAAAAATTAATGCTTTTAACATAGTTGGCTATTGTGATGTAGATTATGCAGGTAATCAAGTCGATCGAAAAAGCATAAGCGGTCACTATCATTTTCTTGGAGGATGTCTAGTTTCTTGGTCTCGCAAAAAACAAAATTACATAACACTTTCAACAATCGAAGCGAAATATATAGCGGTTGTTGGTAGTTATGCTCAAATCTTATGGATGAAGCATCAACTGTAAGATTTCTCTCTAAACTTTAATCATATTCCTATAATAATACTAGTGTAATAAATCTTTCAAAAAATCATATGCATCATTCTACCACTAAGCATATAGAAATCAAGCATCATTTTCTTAGAGATCATATTTTAGAAGGTACCATTGATCTTTTGCATGTTAATACTAAAAATCAAGTAGTTAATATCTTCACTAGACCACTCTCTGAAGATAGATTTTTCCTGTTGAGAAATGAATTTGGTATTGCAAACTATCAAATATTATTTCTACATGAATTTTCTACGCTACTTCTATTGGCTAACATTAGCAGGATCCTTCTTTTTTAGAAGGCTCCTCTCAGGTTCGAGACCTCTTCTTAGTTTTGTAGGCTCCTTCTAGATTAAAAGACCCCTTCATTTTAAAAGACTCATCTCGGTTTATTAGATCATATTGCACGTGTCCTAAAAAGGTAATTTTTTTGTTTTGTTTTTTTAGCTTTTAAAGACGAGAGTGCATTTATGACAAGTTACACTATAGGATTGATAGAAGATATGCAAATGATCACACTTCCTGTATTAGTGTACGATTGTTCATCTTTATACGAGATTAACACTAAAGAATCGCTTAGTATACCAAAAATGAACTTCTCTCTTCTACTCATCCTCATTGTTCTTCGAAGCGTCGCTTTTTACTCTTTGAATTCTAACTCTCTATTTTCATCTCAAATCTTCTAAATCTCGCCCATCGTTTTTACAATGACACGAACCATGTCAAAAAGATAAAGAAAACACCAACTTCTGTTGATAGCTATGGTGAAACTCATGCTATTGAACCTATCTCCTTTAAACGCCTAGTATCAGAAACAACCATTATATTTATGCCCATTTTTACTCTAAAAACTTCCACACTTCTTAAAACTGGTCCTAAAGATAAGAAAATGGCTAAAGTGCACTGTATTACAAATGACAATGGTTTAGATAAAGAACCTGCTAGGTTGATTAGATGACCAAGGACTAGAGGAAGTGT
The DNA here is from genome assembly GCA_025504915.1 of Erythroxylum reticulatum. NCBI lineage: Eukaryota > Viridiplantae > Streptophyta > Magnoliopsida > Malpighiales > Erythroxylaceae > Erythroxylum > Erythroxylum reticulatum. The sequence continues at coordinate 5,502,269 of JANSVA010000006.1, forward strand.
TGCAAAGCAAGCCAAGAAAAGTTTTGAACAAAAAAAAGCCATTGATGATGAAAAGAAAGAGGAGGAAGACTCCAGAAAAAAGAAAAAGGGAAGAAATAAAGAAAGGCAAAAAGCTTATAACTAAAGATGCTATTAAGGATCCCATTGATAGAAAGAAGTTGTTTCATGAAGAGATGATTCCTAAAGAAAAAAGGGAAAAGAAGATAAAGATAGATGCAAAAAAAGGAAAAACATCTATACCATAAAAAATGTTTCAATCAATGGAAGTTGAAGTCTGCTATAAAATGCAGTACAAGAAAAGAAAGGTAGTTTATGGGTAGATCTTGCTTGCCATGATGTTTGATAATATAGATATACCTATCTTTCCTTACTTTGTTGCTATTGGTTGGGAAATTTTTTGAAATTAGATGAGATCGTATATGATGAGCTAGTCAGGACATTCTCCACAAATATGAGAAAAAAGAAATTAATGGAAAGCTAGTCATTGTCTCATAGGTACGTGAATGTGAAATTTTAATTTCTGAAGAAATCTTAGGAGATATACTGGACATAGCTCTCATAGAGAGAATTCATTTTCCCTATCATAAGTGGGATGTTGATGATGGAGCTAGTAAAAGTTGTCAAATCCATCTGTTGTCATACTAAGAACACCCAAGATAAAAGACCCTGGAGCAAGCAATTAGACTTACTACCATGATGTCTTGCATCATTATTAGCTACTTCAATTTTTTCCAGGAGTAGCTCAGTTGAAAGATGTAGCCTACTGGACATTTATTTAGTGTATAATTTGTTAAAAGGGAGCAAAATGAATCTTCTAACAATGATTTTGAGATTTATGGTGGATAAGGGGAATCATAAGAAGACCACCAGTTGTCTACCTTATAGGATGTTGCTCACCAAGATTTTCACCCATTATGGAGTTCTTTTTGCAAATCTGAATTAGTGTGCACCGAGTAAGTTTCACCCTTCCATTCCTTACCAATTTGGATACAAATTACAAAACAATGTCTGGGTAGAAAAAGATCTGAAAGAGTAGCAAAAAACTTAGATCCTACTCCAAACCAACAAACTCCTGTCCCTCCTTAGAATGAAAATAGTGCAAATCTCCAACAACAGCCAAAGGACATTCAAGCCAACAAGAACAAATGCGAGAACAAACAGATAACATGCAAAATTAGCTTCTTAACATATAGATTTGTTTAGAAGAATCTTTGAATCTCTTCAGTAACTTTATTGATGTATCCTTTCTGCTTGGCTCATTCATACTTATGATTTTATTTGATGCATTAATGACTCTTTCCCTCTATTTTTTTATAATGACAAAGGGGGAGAAATAGTATACTTTGCACTTGATGATATATTTACTCTGCATGCATCTATATGTGATATATTTTCAATATTTCCTTGATGATATATTTGTAATTGATTTATCTATTTGTGATATATTTTCAATAATTCCTTGATGATATATTTGTTATTGATGAAATTTTTTATTGAAATTTTGTTGAACTTGTGAAGTTTAAATATGTGATAAAAAACAATAGGCTATTTGCTTTAGAAGTTAGGCTCCTTCTAATTATAACTACGAGTAAAGTCTACAAGTATCTTTCGAAAATCCTTACTAATATTTGAATTTTGAAAATATATCTATTATTGTTTGTTATCATCAAAAAGGGGAAGATTGTTAAGTTAAGGTTTATGTTTAATGATTTTAATGATAACTATATGATATTTCAAAATTCAAATTGGATTTATTTCCTTGTATAAGCAATGATATGATTCATGAAAGGAAATAAAATCATAGAATAATTGCTTCCTTCTTGTAAGAACCTTTGTAACATTTCGTTGCTCATGTTAAGGCAAAAACAATAAATGAGAGAAATTGCTAAGAAAGTAGGAAACACATTTCATGCTCATGTATAATTTTTCATACACACACACTTGAATAGTAAAATTGTTGCGCATGAAAATAATTGTACATGCATTCATGAATAATTCCGGGTATATTTGAATTGAGTTGTGATTTTTGAGAAATTTATGAATTTGGAATTTATTTATATTCGAAATTTTATTGATTAGTGGAATTATTATATTTGTGAATTTTGGTGAATTTAGGATTTATTTCAAAATTTATAGAGTATTATGGAAAATAGGAGAAAAAGAAGAAGAAAAGAAATCAAATGAAGATTTAGAGATAGTTGGACTGTAAATATGAGAGTTAAATGGAGTTAGTTTCAAAAGAAACTAAATTAGAGCTTAGGCATTAGCAAAGTGACAAGTGTCACTGACTAAGGATTTTTTTATAACCTTGTAGAAACTAAGTAATGATATCTGTGAATTAAAAGACTAAGTTTTCCTAAGTCTCCTTCCTTATCATATCACCTTGTCCGAAATTCTTTCCATATATAGAGTTGTTCATCAAACACCTTATGAGAAATTACTTTGCTTTTCCTTCCTCTACCACACTGCTATTTGTCTTTTCTACCTAAGGAAAAGTAGAAGTTGATCAACTTACACAGTGAATATGTGATTTTTGCATGGAGTTGGGGCTTGAAGATAGTTGAAGCTTTTGGAGTTTTTGATAAGTAGAGAATAAAATCTTTTAGAGTTGTGGATTCATGAAATAATTTGATGAATTATATATATTCATGAACTCAGTGTTGAAGGGATGAAAATTTTGGTTATAGTGTTAATTTAGTATTTGATGATTATTAGAGATCAGGTGATGTGGAAATGATTTTTGAAGTTTGAAATAGCAGCAAAATGGTGTATAATATGAGTGTAGGAAATTAAAGAATGGAAAGGTGTTATGCTCTGTTTTTCTATTTCTTCACTGTGCATATATGTGTGTGTGTGTGTGTTTACGTGAGTAAGTGAATGCTTTAGAGATTGATGAAGAAAATGGTTTTTGAGTGAAGAGTAATTGTAAAATGATGGTCTAAGATGGGAATGAGTGTAAAAATGAAGGTTGA
>JANSVA010000006.1:5537362-5556869 GCA_025504915.1 Erythroxylum reticulatum
ATTTTCCTCTTTCATATAGCACTTTTGTATTAGGCTATGACGATGTACATGTAGTAAGTGTTGAAAGATACAATGTAAGCTTTCAGATTTTATGTAATGAAATGAGGAAAAAGTTGGTTTTAAATTATTGTGATTTTCTATTGATTCTTTATAAGTGAATTATGATATGATGCCATGTAAAGTGAATGTAGCGATCGATAGTAACCCGCCCTTATCGTAGGTTATGTACCGAATGACCTCCGGGCGTCCTGGTGTGTATCCTACAGTAAAGGGTGCTACAGTGATATTCAATAAGCAAGGAAGATGGATATGGCAAGAAGGCAATGATGGGGTTATTTTACTCGAAGAATTTGTTACTGAGGAAGAGAATCCCATCAGTGATAATTAGCTACAAACCCCAACCTAGCACTCCCTAAAAGTCTACTCTATCATCACCTGAAGTGGAGCCAACTGAAGATGAGGGGCTATAAGGATACAGATCCTTGAGAGACATATATGAGACAATACAAGCTCTGTATGTGGCTTATCCATGTTCCTTCAAAGAAGCTACAGAGAAAGAAGAATGGAAGTAACCAATAAAAGAAGAAATAGATGCAATTGAGAGGAATGACACATAGGAGATGAAATAATTACCAAAAGATAAGCAGTCAATTGGAGTCAAATGAATGTTTTGAACCAAGTACAATGTAGATGGAAGCATACAGAAGCATAAAGTACGACTGGTGGCAAAGGAACACTCTTGGCAATATCGTATTGATTATGAAGACACATTCTCACTTTTTACACACTTTGAAACAGTGAGAACATTATTGGATCTGGTGGCACAATTAAGCTAGCCAGCATACCCATTTGATGTAAAATATTCTTTCCTGAATGGGTAGTTAGAAGAAGTGGTCTACGTTGCACAACTTATTGGTTTTGAGGTTCAAGGAGAAGAAGGGAAAGTGTTTATATTGAGAAAGGCACTCTATAGGTTCAAACAAGCCCCTAAAGCATAATACGGAAGAATAAACCCCTACTTCATCGAGAATGAATTCGAGAGAAACAAAAATGAGCCTATATTATATATAAAGAAGTAAGGAAAAGATGTTTTGTTTGTTAGCGTCTACGTAGATGACATGATCTACATGATCTTATCCTCTTCACTTATTAATCAATTTTGAATAAGTGTGAAGAAAGAGATAGAAATGTCATATTTGGGATTGCTACACTATTTTCTTGGTATAAAAGTGAAGCAGGTCAAGGATGGAATTTTCATTTCTCAGAAGAAGTAAGCAGTTGATTTGTCTAAAAGGTTCCACATGGTGAATTGCAAAGTGGCAGACAAACCTATAAATGTGAATGAAAAATTGTAGCTAGAAGATGGCAATGAACTAGTACATGGACAATTGTTCAGGAGTTTAGTAGCAGCATTTATTTATTTAACTTATACAAGGCCCTGACATCTCTCAATCAATAGTTATAGTTTCCAGATTTATGCATTATCCTACAAAGCATCATTATGGGGTTGCGAAATAGATTCTGTGTTATGTTGCATCCCCTCTTGACTTGGGAATACAGTATAAACATACAGCCTATTATGAGCTGAATGTGTACATAGATAGTGACTAGGTAGGACGTATGCATGACAGGAGAAGCACATTAGGCTGCACTTTTGATAGAGATCAAGAGTGATATCATGGAGCTCAAAGAAACAAACTACCATTGCATTATCGCCTTCAGAAGCTGAGTACAAGGCTGCAAATGCAGCTGCGTGCCAAGCAATTGACTACAAAAAATGTTAGACGAACTCAAACAAGAGCAAAGAGAGGCCATATTGCAATAACAAGGCAACGATAGCAATGCCAAAGAACCTTGTCCACAATGGAAGGAGAAAACATATTGACATAAATGCACGTTTTATTAAAGACTTGGTCGTTGAAGGAAAAATTGTGATGTAGTATTGTAATACTGAGGAACAAATTGCTGATATTCTGACAAAACCATTAACAAGGAGCAAATATGAATATCTGAGATCCAAGCTTGGTGTATGCAATTTTGGATCAAGGGGGAGTGTTGAGATGTGATCTAAAATTTCAGGAGCTTGAAACTGTCAACCTGAAGAATGGATCGACCACTTCTGCATTTTCTGTTTTCATTTCTCTTGTTTGTTTCTACATGTTAGGCTCTACTACTAGGTTAGCAAGAGTGGTTTGCTCTTTCTGTTTTGCATTGTAAAAGCCTATATAAAGGTTGTTCAATTTCAATAAAAGTGTGGCAATATTATGAGTTTCGGTTCACCCAAATTTATCATCATTAGTTTGTTGTTTGTTGACTAGAGTGCAATGTACTTAATATTTTTAAAGTTTTTTTTGCCTCTTAAATTTATTTTTGATTCCTATTCAATTTTATAATCTTATTTTCAAATAAAAGCGGAAAACTTTTTAAAGTTTACAAACGACCACTCCAAACTTATCTCTAATTATTACAATCTTGAAGTTTTGTTAGTCTCTTTCTGTCATTGAATCATAAAAATACTAAGCATTGTTTGAAATAAATCATCTAGAGAAGATTCAAAATTGCAGTAAAATAATTGTTTTTTTTTTTCTTTTTGATAGCTCGAACATGTAAATCATGTGCCAGCAGATACAACTTTAGCCACAGTGTTGCAATTTTGAACATTGTGAGAATAGTTATTGGAAATAACTGTGGCTCCCGAATAATCACGGCAATATGTGAGCGGAAGATTCGCTTGGTTTTTGGGGGTGAACTTGAGGGGGGCATTGGCATGTATTGTTAACGCAGCGGGCAGGGCCTTTTGGACGACAATCAATGGCTTTACAATCATCGTTAGTTTTGCATGGCAAAAATATGGCTGCTCTGCTTACGGAAGAGAATGAGATGCCTGCGAATGTACATATACAGTCCAATATTAGGCTACTAATTAACAATCATATTGCATGATTAGTACCTTCCAATGTAGAGAGACGTAGAGAGAGAATCTGACAAGATGCTATGAACAAGAGGAAGGACAAGAATGCCGTCTGCAAGAAATTCTTATGGTCCATTTCTTTTTCTTGTTGCACCACCTGGCAAGTAGAGATATTATGTGCTCTTTTGTCACAACAGCACTAATATTTAAGGCTGCTCAAGCAAGTATGGAGAAGTAATTATTTGGTAATTCCAAATAAAATAAGGAAAGTTAAGTATCCAAAGAAAACAGATAAGGAAAAAAGGTTGAAGAAACATTAAACAAAATAATTTACTTTTGGATACTTGGAAACAAAATTTGATGGCATTAAATACATTTGCATTTGCTTGAATTGTTATTATGGCAACATAAAAGAATGTATACAACCCTTCGAGTGTGCCAATAGGACGAAGAGAGACAAATTTGGTACATGGTTATTGGAGATGAGTATAAACCTTCTTTAGAACAAAATAGTGTGCCAATAGGACGTGGACAATTCTGCAGTTTGTTTAATAGTAATTATGTTAATGCCTAATCATACATGACTTTTAATAATTATTGGTAAGCAATATTTTTTAAAATAGTTTGATTTAATAAAAAATAATATTAGAGGTTTAATGGATAAAATAAGGTTAGAGGACTTCATTGAATTCTTTTTTTACACAATTCAAGAATTAGTTCGGAATATTGAAAGAATTATAGTTTTTTTTCATATTCTTAAAATAGGAAGGATATCTCTAACTTCTTATCCCACTAAATCCTTAGGGCAAAGCTTTAATTGAATTAGAGAATTCCACTTCTCTAGAGATATAACTGAATAGAGCAAATTTGAAGCTCTTTTTATGGTGATGGAGAGCAAAATCTGAAATTCCTTTTCTATTGAAGGGCAAGTAATCTAAATCTTAATTTCGAAAGATACATATCCAGCGTTAGCAGTAAGTAAATAACTTTTGTTAGTTTGTATGCCTGAATTGTCAGATTATGGTGTTTAATTAGGCAACAGAAGTTTTTTTCTTCCCAAGAAGGGATTTACTTGCCTTACTTTCAATGGAAAGATGGGTAATTTTGGTTTTATATATATATAAGCCACAGCTAAATCTATAATATGCACAACCACAATTCAAGACCAAACACATAGCTCAGCTACTAATTACCGCTATTCCCAGAAAAAGATTGAGAATATCTTCAATGAAGATTGGATTCTTGCTCAGTGTCTTGCTCATTATTTCTTGTAAGTTTCTCTTTTTTAGTGGTATTTATTTATACAATGTTAACGAATACAAATTAGGTTTTCACAGTTTATTTGACTAACATCAACGTGAAAATGAATTGGATGAGCAGATTTGATAAATATGGGAGCTGAAGCAAGAGGTCCAATAGTAAGTGTTTACTGAACGGATGATGATTGCAAGGAAAATCCAGTTTGTCACATTACAGTTCCCAAACCTTGTGTGGCTTGCCGTTGCGAGAGGCCATGGTGCCATTTTTATACTAAACCTCCTCCCTCTTTAGCTCAAGCTTTCGTTAATAGTCAAGCTTAACTCAAGCATACATATATATATATATGGATCTTATTTCATACATGCATGTATGTGCGTATGTGTATATTCATGTATGTCAAAGGAATAAGAACCCGACAATTTTCCTGTTTATCAAAGCAAATGTTTTTCTATGTATGTCCTCATTGGCAATTTGCGAGTAACCCCCGTTAAAGTGACTCTTTACATCTTCATTCTATTTCTCTCTCACACTAAACACATGCACGCTGATGCAGATATCGTTGCTCTAGCACACATTAAATTTGTACAGACTCACGGCTGCCTCAATTCATAAGAATTCATTACCTTACTAAGCCTTTGTGTGTGATTAAGGGGTGCTTGGTTAAGAAGTTTGGAAAGATATTAATAGATAAGGAATGAAAAACAATCGGTTGTTTATATATTATCATTACATGAACAGTATTTTATATCCGAGTTTTGGGATTACTCCATACTCCCAAATATGAGAGGAATGAAAGTCATTCCTAGGTAACGCGTAAGTGTCACATGTTGAGAGAAGCCTAACTTAAGCAGCATCTCAGGAATTCACCATGCAACACCATACAGAAGATCACAAATCAAAAGTTTCGAGAGAACAAATTTTGTTATAACAAATTTTCCTTTGCACAATATGCTGTAAAGATTTTAGCTTTTGATTTGTTACAAAACTTGTATATATATTACACTATTCACACGAAAATAAGATGGATTGAAATTACAAAACATTTCTCTTCTTCAGTTTCTTTCTCTTCATGGTATCTGAGCCATAGACAAATGTCTAAATGGCAGATCTTACAAATAATTCCTCTTCTTCTACAAATCAAAATGAAACTTCAAATACATCTCAACAAACTCAAACTCCTGCACCTTCTCTTGATTTTCCAGCTCTTGCCAAAACCCTAAATTTCAATATTCCCATTAGACTCGATAGAAGAATTTTATCAACTGGCGTGCACAGTTCTTGGTTACTATCTGAGCTCTTGAACTTGATAATTCTATCTCTGAAGTTGTTGTTCCACCATCACAATATATACCTGGGTCTTCTGTTGATCAAGCTCCTCAACCAAATCCAGAGCATCGAACATGGTGTCGTTCTGATCAGCTTCATTTATGCTAGTTACTCTCCACCATTGGTGAAGAAGTAATCAGACGAGTTAACCAGTCACAAACCTCACTTAAAGCTTGGCAAGTCCTTAAGAAGCTTTGTGCCCAAACATTAATGGTGCGTGTCCTGTAACTGAAACAACAACTTTCAACAATCAAGAAAGGATCCATGTCAATAAGTGAATATATGCAAACAATAAAATCTATTGGTGATGCTTTGCTCATTGCTGGTCACAAAGTTCCTGAATGTGAGCTAATACTCAACGCCTTAAATGGTTTAAGCCATGAGTATGATCCTATAGTTGTCCTTCTTACTCACACAATGTCTCTATCTGTTAGACCCCGTTTTCGGAGTCCAACTATCATTATGATACTAAACAATGCTAGCGCCTGGGTCACAGTACCTATTACGAGGCTCTAATTTCCCAAAAAAATTTCAACTTGGTAAAAATTTTAGCTTCAACAATGGCGGGTACATTGCGGGGAAAGTTTGGCTTCACCACGACGAAGTCTCCTCTCATGTAGTTCACCACGGTGAAAGTCTTTGCATCACCGCGGCGAAGTCATCAAATTTAGCACAAAAATCCTTTGGACAAAACCCAGACCAGCAACATTTAACACAAAACATACATACATTCATACAATTCTTTCAACACAACCATTTTAACCAAGAAATTAACTATGATCATATACAAACGAAACTTCTTCAATTCATCATTTCATTACTAAAGCAAAAGAGTTTGAAAAACTTTACTTACATATCAAAAGCCACACTATTGGCTTATTATTGAATACAAAATGCACATGATACAATTAGATGCTTATGCTTAATATGATTCTAAATACTAAAAGTTTCTAAACTAACTTAATTACTAAATGTAGCTATCTTGGAGTTGCCAAATGCTGCAAGGTTCACAATTCTCTTATTATGCTTTTTCTTCACCTGCGGAGTGGAAAGTAATGGGGTGAGCTGTGAAACTCAGTGGCTTATACATTTATAGCTATTGGTAATGAGCCATACAATTCAGGCATGTACATATATATTCATTCATATACATCTATAACTTAGTTTAGCTAGCAAGTCAATCATTCACAATTCAACTCATAACTCATAATTAACAAAAATTTATCACATAGAACACAATATGTGAGTTATACTTCAAAGCATAACACTAAATTATGCATCATACATAACAAATTGAATATGCTATGCACAAACAATTGGCTCGAGGGTTCCATGGAAATGAAATGGAGAAATCGAAGTTTACACCATAAACAAAATTAGTCCACTTTTCGAATCTCATATGCCATAAGCAGGCAGCCGGGAGAAGGCTCTTGTCAATGTGCATGTGACAAACGAAATGGTTCCACTCTCGTTGAAACAAAAGCATATAATCATGCTCAAATCATTTTACCATATGCTCATACTTTCAAGCGTTTCTCATCTTTTCATTCATATAAAATGTCATGACATAGTTCAATGGCATAACTTGACCATAATTCATAAATCACAATGCATTTTCAACAATCACAATAAGTCACTATCAAACAGGTTAACATACAATACACATGCATTCAATTCAAGCAATTTGGCATATATTTACTAATAAGACAAACTTGCCTATATTACACAATAACCATAAATATATTACCCACATTGAAATCCTTGCATACAAACTTGCTCAAAAAGACCTCTCCCCTTGCTCCTCTTACCTTCCTTGATTTCCTTTAACAATAATCAAAAACTCCATTCAATAGGAATACAATTTGAGGCCCCATAGATAGCATATTCACTAAGATAAATTCTAGATACTCAAACTCTTCCAAATTTCATAACCTTGGGGTCAATTTTCCATGATCATTCCGATCAAGTAAATGAAGAAATTTGATAAGACTTCCTTCTAAAACATGATATTCATTGTCTTAAGTTTCTAATGCCACAAAAATCATTCAATTTGGTTCAATACTCTAAAAGTTATACCCCAAACATTTTTAGACTATTCTTAAGCTGTATTCTATACTCAACTTCCATTCAAAAATTGAAATTCTTATAGACTGCATTAGAACTCTATTTTTAAGACCAATTGTATCCCCATGTCTCTAGTTTACTCAAAATCAACAATCACTTCATTAGGACAACTAGAGAAAACGTTATGCTCAAAATACCGAAGCATGTTCTATGCTGGAAAGTTTGCCGCAATGAACTTTTCCAGAGAGGAAAAGTTCACGTGAAATTTTACAAGTTCACCACCGCGAATTTCATCCTTCAAGTTGGCGGCGAAGAACCAAGGAAAGTTGGCCACAACGAACTTTGATAGAAGTATAGAACATGTTTCATTTTCCAGATTTCTTCCCACCTTTCACATATAACCCATCTTAAACCTAAACCATCTCTTCTACTTCATTTTCAACTTTATTTCAACCCAAAATCATTGACAAATAACTCATGATATATCTTTGATCATTAACCCTAAAAGATTAAACATTTTCATATATCATCCATCAACAACTTCCTACACACATTCAACTTTATTTTCACTTCTAACTATCATTAAAGCATGCTTCATTAATCAAATCAAGAACAATCATGCTTATACTTACCTGTTTACCCAAAGCTTGTTCAATCACCATGAAACCCTAGCTTAGAAATCCTTTAAAATAAAAAATGATTCTTTAGCTCTTTCTTTCTTCCAACACAAACCCCACACAAATCCATTTCCCTAAACCCTTTTCTAACAAAGCAAGGAGGAGAGATGATTACCTTATCAAATCCTCTTCCTTCTTCTCCTTTCTAGTTTTCTTCATTATTTTCTCTTCTTCTCTCCCTCTCACAATGCTTCCCTTGTTTTTCTTAAACAAGGCCACAACTTGGTCTTGTCCTTCCGAAAATTCCCCTCCTCTCGTTTGCTCATCCTATTTTGCCCCTTCTTTCATTTACCTCCTAACTCCTTTAATCTTCTTAAACACCATATTAATTCTAACTTAAGTCAAATCTTTCTATCTAATTTCAAATCTCTATTTATTCCCATCAAATTAATGACTCGATTCTAAAAATAATGAAATGAATAAAACTATAATAATTGAAAAAATTTCGAGGTCCAACAATTCTCCCCTAAAAGAATTTCGTCCTCAAAATTCTTACCTAATTGATCAAGAAGACAGGATGCTCCTCTGTTTCTCATTTGACTTCATCTCATGAATAATTTCTTTCAAATGACCATAGTCAATAGACTCACTCGGTCTTTCAATCCTTTATTTGGTCATTCACTTTCTTAACTAGTTCCTCATTATGTTTCATATTACTCACAATTTTTCCCACTTTTGGTGTCAATAACACCAATATCATATGACATCAATACTTCTTAACATATATCACATTACAAATTTAAGACATCTTTCATCCATCTCACTAACTCATAATAATTTCATACAAACCAATTCATATCGAGCTTAGCAAATCCTTTTTCCTAACCTGAGCACACCTTTTACCTAATGTAAGCACACCTTGGCAAGGTGATCCTTTCATAGACAATTTATCTTTCACTTAATAATTCACATCACTGTAGTGTTAATACACTTAACTCTTATGTTCATCTCACTTTACTCTATACCTTCGGTGTTGATCCATTAACTCCTTTATTCTTTTTGAATCACTTAATTTCTATTACAAATTCACTTCACTCATCAACAATATCCTTTGAACCAATCCTGACCTTCAACCATTTTAGGCCTTATTCATTTTAAATAAAAGGGCACACGACTCCTTTTGTCATATAATGCCCCATAAAAGATTCTAATGACACCACTGCGATAATGATTGTTAGACTGAAAGTCAATCAAAGCTGTACATTGATCTCATCTGCCTATGAACTCCAAAATATAAGCTTTAAACATATCTCTGACAGTTAGGACCATTGGCAAATTCAAACATTCTATCACCAGAGTCTATATTCTTAGGCACTAAATGTTATTGCATTCCTACTAGGATGTATAACTTAAGGGTGTTATTTATGCTTCTTTAACAATCTCTTTTCTCAATCATCATTATCGGTACCTAAACCTCTTATTTCAATCAAAAAGTATCATTTTTTCTATTCGAACTCAAAATTCATATTCATTTCCAATTTCTTAGTAAGATTCACAATTTCTGAATCCTCAATTTAGGCTTTGTTCATGTGAAACTGATCTTAATTTTCAGTGCAGCTAATAATGCTTCATTTCTCCCCAAATTCAACTCCATTATGCACTCTTTATTGCACTAGATTTGATAACCTTAAGACCTAAATTTTTGATGCACTGGTATTGAGTTTTCTATTCAATGCATCAGATTACCCCACTAGCTTTACTAGTATAGTATTCATTTGTACAATCAAAATCTTTAAGTACTTCTATCCATTGTCTCAATCTCGTATTCAATTTTCTCGACTTAATAATTTTCTCAAAGTTGAATAATCTATATATTTCAAAATGTTTCTGTACTTGTAATGTCTTCAAAAGTTCAAGCAATCACTAATGCAGCAAGTTTCGATTCATGTATCAAATAATCAACCGATGAGGTTTCAATTGTCTTCATGCATATGAAATCACTTTATCATGCTACATTGGATTTTATCCTAATCTCTTATACAACATCATTGTATACTATAAAATCTCTAAATCCAGAAAATATAATTAATATGGGTGTTATAATTCCATAAATTTCTCTTTACTTTCATTACTCATACGATTTACACATTTTTCCTTAAGTATTCAAACTATTCTTCTCAAATTTTCGAATATATTTAATATATCATCAAATTTTTCTTAGATCTTTAATACCATATTACTGTCGGGGCAATTGTTAACTCGAACAAATATTTCCAAGGCTCCATATGCCCGTGATTAGTTCTCATAATTCCTTAAATAACTAATTCACATTATCTCACATTGTTTTAAATTTCCCAGTTGACTACCTTTCTTAAATGATTTTCTCCATTCATTTGATTTCATCTGACTTCACATTGACTTACTCTTCTTTCTACTCATTCATTCTAATTTCTCCACACATTTCCATTTTATTTGCAAACTTATTTCCTATGTTGGTAACATATTCATCAAAATCTAATTTATATCTCCCGAACATATTTACACAGAATATAGCATGGACTTATATACTCCTCATATTAGCAATTAATGTCTCCTCAAATTTTGAAATCCACTCTTATAGTTGGATACTTTACATCACACAAAATACATACATTCTCAGAAGTATCTTCTACTTCTTATGCTTGAGTCTCTGCTAGAGATATGACTCCATTATTTACTTTTGAATCATGAAATATTCCTATCTTATTTGTTCTTTGATTGATCATTCTCACTGTAAACTATCTGATCTGCTTAACTTAATTCAATCAAATTCTTCTTCAAAAGAAGATTTCTTGGTACTATCCTCTATACTATTCATGCAATGTTTATCACTCAACTGTTATCATCATCGCATTATTAGCCATTCTTAATACCTCAAGAAGACCAATGTCTATCTTTCTTACAAGGTCATAATGTTCTAATTACCATAACTCAATGAAGTAGTAAACATAATTACTGCTGCATATGCTTAAATGTGTACTATCAAAGCCATTCCATTTTGCCCAAAGATTTATTTCCAACAATTCACCAATATATCTTATGCTAATGATACATCATCAAAATTGATTTTCAACAGCCTCTAAATATTTTATGACTATTTAAAAAAAATTACTCCTCTATAGTAGTTACCTTTTTAACAAAATCACCTATACCATACTTCCATTGGGTTACTCTGATTCATCTCATGATTTTATCTATACGGATCATAGATTACTTCCTATACCATATTCAAATAAAGATCTTGTATGTACTCGATCACATTATTCACCAATGTAACCACATTATCAGATATGTACTCATAATAACTGGTCAACATAACCTTGAGAACTTTTACATATATCACTATCATTTGTTTCATTTTCCCTACGTACGTTCTTAATCAATCTAGAATTATAGACTCATAGCCATCTTAAATTTTTTATCTCATATTCAGTAACACAATCTTATATCATATCCTAAATTCTAAGTTCAACTTTTCAATTTCACTTTCTTTGTAGACCTTAAATCTTGTCATTTTCACCCCTATCTCTATCTCTTTTTGGGTAAATTCATGAAAATACTTTCACATCCATGTCAATTCAAGTATATATCCTCAATAAAATCCTGTTACCATAATCGCTGACATCACCACAAATACTGAATCTATGTCTAACATATCGGACTACATAATATTTCTTATTTCTAGATGTCCACAACTTTCCTTATCTTACACTCTGACAAAAGACTATTCTTCTTATTGTTTCTGATGGCCCAAACTCTTAACGAAAGTTCATATATATGACTCATGCAATTGCAAATACTGGGATTCTATACTCATTAGTACCCTTCTCTAATGGTGAGAAATTAGGTGTAGCAGATCCTTGCAAAACTCCTCGTGTTCCTTTACGAGGTGGCATTTTACTCCTTCAATTTAAACACTAACATTTAGCTTACATTTCCTTTTAATTTTAATTCCTACATGTATGCAAGATACATGTCACTTAATGTAATCAATCGATTCACAGTGCAACAATTAATCACGTAAGATAACAATTCATCCTACTATGCATTCTAAGCCTAGGAAAAGCCTAAGCTCTCATACCACAAAATGTTTGACCCCGTTTTTGGAGTCCAACTATCATTCTGATACCAAATGGTGCTGGCGCCCGGGTCACAGTATCTATTACAAGGCTCTAATTTCCTAAAAATTTTCAAACTCGGTAAAAATTTTAGCTTCAACAATGGCGAGTCCATCACGGCGAAAGTTTGGCTTCGCCGTGGCGAAGTCTCCTCTCGTGTAGTTTACCGCAGTGAAAGTCTTTGCATCATCGCTGCGAAGTCACAAAATTTAGCACAAAAATCCTTCGGACAAAACCCAGATCACCAACATTCAACACAAAACATACATACATTCATACAATTCTTTCAACACAATCATTTTAACTAAGAAATTAACTATGATCATATACAAACGAAACTTCTTCAATTCATCATTTCATTACCAAAGCAAAAGAGTTTGAACAACTTTATTTACATATCAAAAGCCACACTATTAGCTTATTACTAAATACAAAATGCACATGGTACAATTGGAAGCTTATGCTTAATATGATTCTAAATACCAAAAGTTTCTAAAGTAACTTAATTTCTAATATAGCTATCTTGGAGTTACCAAATGCCTTGCAAGGTTCACAATTCTCTTGTTCTGCTTTCTCTTCACCTACGGAGTGGAAGGTAATGGGGTGAGCTACGAAGCTCAATGGCTTATACATTTATAGCCATTGGTAATGAGCCATACAATTCAGGCATATACATATTTATTCATTCATATGCATCTAAAACTTATTTTAACTAGCAAGTAAATCATTCACAATTCAACTCATAACTCATAATTAATAAAAAGTCATCATATATAACACATTATGTGAGTTATCCTTCAAAGCATAACACTCAACTATGCATAATACATAACAAATCGAATATGCTATGCACAAACAATTGGGTCGAGGATTCTATGGAAACGAAATAAAGAAATCGAAGTTTACACCATGAACAAAATGAGTCCACTTTTCAGATCTCATATGCCACAAGCGAGCAGCCAGGAGAAGGCTCTTGTCAACGTGCACGTGATGAGCGAAATGGTTCCACTCTCGCCCAAACAAGAGCATATAATCATGCTCAAATCATTTTATCATATACTCATAATTTCATGCTTTTCTCATCTTTTCATTCATACAAAATGTCATGACATGGTTCAATGGCATAACTTGATCATAATTCATAAATCACAATGCACTTTCAACAATCACAATAATCACTATCAAGCAGGTTAACATACAATACACATACATTCAATTCAAGCAATTTAGCATATATTTACCAATAAGGCAAACTTGCCCATATTATACAATAACCATAAATATATTACCCACATTGAAATCCTTACTTATAAACTTGCTCAAAGAGACCTCACCCCTTGCTTATCTTTCCTTCCTTGATTTCCTTTAACAATAATCAAAAACTCCATTCAATAGGAATACAATTTGAGGCCCCATAGATAGCATATTCACTAAGATAAATTCTAGATACTCAAACTCTTCCAAAAGTCCCAACCTTTGGGTCAATTTTCTATGATCATTCCGATCAGGTAAATGAAGAAATTTGATAAGGCTTCCTTCTAGAAACTTTTATTCATTGTCTTAAGTTTCTAATTCCACAAAAGTCATTCAATTTGGTTCAATACTCTAAAAGTTATATCACAATCATTTTTGAACTATTCTTAAGCTAAAACAGTATTCTATGCTCAACTTCCATCCAAAACTTGAAATTCTTATAGACTGCATTAGAACTTGATTTCTTCAGAAACATTGTATGCCCATGTCTCTAGTTTACTCCAAATTAAAAATCACTTCATTTGGACAACTACATAAAAAGTTATGCTTGAAATACCGAAGCATGTTCTGTGTTGGAAAGTTCATCGTGGCGACCCAAAAAAGTTCACGTGAAATCTTACAAGTTTGCCACAGTGAACCCCTGAGTTGGCCGTGGTGAACTTTATCCTTCAAGTTGCCCATGGAGAACCAGGAAAGTTGGTCGCGATGAACTTTGACAGAAGCATGGAACATGTTTCATTTTCTAGATTTCTTCCTACCTTTCACATATAACCCATCTTAAACCTAAATCATCTCATCTATTTCATTTTCAACTTCATTTCAACCCAAAATCATTGACAAATACCTCATGATCTATCTTTGATCATTAACCCTAAAAGATTAAACATTTTCATATACCATTCATAAATAATTTCCTGCACACATTCAACTTCATTTTCACTTCCAATTGTCATTAAAACATGCTTCATTCATCAAATCAAGAACAACGATGCTTATACTTTCCTGTTTACCGAAAGCTTTTTCAATCACCATGAAACCCTCGCTTAGAAATCCCTAAAAATAAAAAACGATTCTTTATCTCTTTCTTTCTTCCAACACAAACCCCACACAAATCTATTTCTCTAAACCTTTTTCTAACAAAGCAAGGAGGAGAGATGATTACCTTAGCAAATCCTCTTCCTTCTTCTCCTTTCCACGTTTTCTTCATTATTTTCTCTTCTTCTCTCCCTCTCACGATGCTTCTTTTCTTTTCCTTAAACAAGACCACATCTTGGTTTTGTCCTTCCAAAAATACCCATCCTCTCCTTTGTTATTCCTATTTTGCCCCTTCTTTCATTTACCTCCTAACTCTTTTAATCTTCTTAAACACTGTATTAATTCTAACTTAAGTCAAATATTTCTATCCAATTTCAAATCTCTATTTATGCCCATCAAATTAATAACTTGATTCTAAAAATAATGAAACAAATAAATCAATAATAATTGAAAAATTTTTGGGGTCCAACACTGTCCATATGCCTAGATCCAGGATCTTCGCATTCATTCATCACACCGCATCTAGCATCTAGGCTATATTGTGATAGAGAGCAGTTGAAATATAGATTAGAGGTGAGTATGCCAATAGGTAGTACTACGGTAATAGGAGAAGTCTGCAAAAGATGCTTGATTCGGATTGATCGAACAATATTGGAGGCAAACTTTATTATACTACAGCTGAGAGCGATAGATATTTTCTTAGGCAAGGATTGGCTCACTGCTCATAAGGCTGTCATGAACTGTTATAATACGGAGGTAGTACTAGAATCTCCTGGTCAACCGAGGGTAGTATTTAGAGGAATTAGTCAAACAGTGTCAGCCAGGATGATATCCTTCAAGAGCACATTGAGGTTGATGCAGGGTGGATGTGAGGCCTATCTAGCCCACGTCATTAGTACTAGATCTGAGCAGAATGTGCAGGACATTCACGTAATTAGGGAATTCATAGATGTGTTTCCCATCGAACTACCTAGTTTACCTCCAGATAGGGAAGCAGAATTCTCCATTGATCTAGTTTCAGGTGTTGCCCCTATATTTATTCCTCCATATAGGATGGCAATTGTAGAACTGAAGGAGTTAAAGGCTCAGTTATAAGCGTTGTTGGAAAAGGGTTTTATTAGACCCAGTGTTTCACCTTAGGGAGCTCCAGTGTTGTTTTTGAAGAAGAAAGATGGGACCTTGTGATTATGTATTGATTATAGGCAGTCTCATTGCCTAGGATCGATGATTTACTTTATCAGTTTTAAGGAGCTCAGGTATTCACTAAGTTAGATTTGAGATCTAGCTACTATCAGTTGAAGAAAGTAAAGGATGATGTACCTAAGAGTGCATTCAGGAGCAGGTATGGGCACTTCGAGTTCTTAGTTATACCGTTCGGGTTGACTAATTCTTCGGAAGCATTTATGGCTTTGATGAATTAGGTGTTTCAACCCTACTGAGATCAATTTGTGATTGTATTCATCGATGACATTTTAGTGTATTCCAAGAGTATAGAAGAGCATGTTGAACATTTGAGAGTCATTTTATAGATTATGAGGGAAAAGCAGTCGTATGCCAAATTTAGTAAGTGTGAATTTTGGCTAGATTAAGTAGTATTTTTAGGGCATATAGTGATTGTATAAGGCATACAAGTAGATCCAAAGAAGATAAAAGTAGTGATGAATTGGGAAGCTCCGAGGAATGTGTCTAAAATTCGAAGCTTCCTATAATTGGCCAGATATTACATGAGATTTGTCGAGGGGTTTTCTCTGATCTCAACCCCTCTGACAAAACTCCTAAGGAAGAATGTAGTGTTCAGATGGAATGAGGAGTGTCAGAAGAGCTTTGAGGAGTTGAAACATCGATTGACTACTACACCAGTGTTGACTATTCCATTGAGGATCGGAGGATATGTGGTATATAGTGATGCTTCGAATCAAGGATTGGGATGTGTATTGATGTAGTACGGTAAGGTAATTTCCTAAGCATCAAGACAATTAAGGTGTCACGAGATTAATTATCCCGTATATGATTTAGAGCTTGCTACATTTGTCTTTGCTTTAAAGATATGGAGACATTACTTATATGGAGAGACATTCCAGATTTACACTGATCATAAAAGTTTGAGGTATCTATTAAGTTAGAAGGAGTTGAATCTAAGATAGAGAAGATGGATTGAGTTACTGAAGGATTATCACTACAAGGTTGAGTACCACCCAGGTAGAGCTAATATGGTGGCTAATGCTTTGAGTAGAAAATCTAATACTAGCGCAACTGAAATTTAGTTATCGAGGTTACCCATCTTGATTTGTTCAAGAGCTTTGAATGTGGAGTTGAATCTCGAGCAGGATAAGGCACTGATTGCTACATTGAAGCTAAAACCGATCCTATGTGATAGAATCAGAAAAGTCTAGGGGAAAGATCCTGATATGGTGAAGCTTATAAAGAAAGTGAAGATGAATCTGGATTCTGAGTTTGAGTTAAGGGATGAGACATTGTGGTTGAAATAGAGACTATGTGTGCCTAATGTGGAGGATTTGAGGAAGGAAATTCTTGAGGAAGCTCATATGACCGCTTATGTTGTGCATCCTAGTACTACCAAGATGTATAATACGCTTAAGCAACACTTCTGGTGGCCAGGAATGAAGAAACAAGTGGCTGAGTATGTTTCCAAATGTATGAAATCATGCTCCAGTAAGGAAGCTACATTCGTTGCCTATTCTAGAATGAAAATGGGAACGGATTACTATAGACTTTATTATGGGATTGCTTAGAAATCCGAGATAGCATGATGTTATATAGGTTGTAGTGGACCGATCAACTAAGTTGGTCCATTTCTTACCAGTGAGGGAGAATAATTCATTAGATCAGTTGGACCGGAGATATGTGAATGAGGTGGTGAGACTGCATGGGGTTCCAATGTCCATTGTATCGGACAGGCATCCCATATTTACTTCAAGGTTTTGGAAGAGCTTGCAGTCTGCTATAGGTATGAAGTTGAAATTCAGTACAGCATTTCATCCTCAGATAGATGGATAGAGTGAAAGGACAATCAAGACTATTGAGAATATGCTCAGAGCTTGTGTATTAGAGTTTCAAAGAACTTGGGATCAGTACATAACACTGATAGAATTTGCATATAGCAACCATTATCACAGTAGTATCGGAATAGCACCGTATAAGGCACTATATGGTAGAAAGTGTCAGTCACCATTATATTAGGATGAAGAGGGATTAAGAAGGGTTGAAGGTTTAGAATTGATACAAGACACTGTGGATAAGGTGAAATTGATCTGAGGCCGAATTAAAGTGGCTCAAGATAGACAGAAGAGTATGTGGATCAACATCAACGGGATATGGTGTATACTATAAGAGACAGAGTATTTTTTCGAGTGTCTCTTTGGAGAGGAGTATTAAAATTTGGTAAAAAAAGGCAAGTTGAGTCCTAGGTACATTGGTCCTTATAAGATCATTGAGAGGATAGGACCTTTGGCTTATAAGTTAGCTTTACCAAATAAGATGTCTCAATTATATAATGTGTTTCATGTGAGTATGCCCTGAAGATAAAGATCAGATCCGACATATGTAATTCCAGCTCAAGAGATTAAGGTTGCTAGTAACTTAAGCTATGTTGAAAAGTCGATCAAGATAGTGGGATCATAGATCAAGCAGTTGAGGAGCTGAGTCATTCCATTGATGAAAGTCTTGTGGAGTAATCACTCAACTGAGGAAGCCACATGGGAAACAGAGGAGAACATAAGGAGACAATATCCCCGCATGTTTGAACAATTAGGTAAGAATTTCGAGGACAAAATTTCTTTTAAGGAGGGGAGAATTGTAACATCTCGTTACCCATATTGAGGCTAGAATAGAATATGTGAGAGATGATTGAGAGTTTAGAAAATGCATTTCATATTCATGCATAATATGACATGCACATACACGTGAGTAGTAAATTTTTGCACATGAAAATGATTGTACATGCATTCATGGACATTCCGGGTATAATTATTTCTAAAAGTGATTGCTATAGAGAATTGTGGTTTTTATGTGTTGAAAATTGATTTGGAGAATGTATTTAGTGATTTAGAACTTTTGGTGAATTTTAGGAAAAATTTCCAAAAATATGGGGTATTACCGGAATTGATAATGGAAATAGAAATAAGAATAATGATATTGAAAAAAATTATAAATTACTTTAGAATTTGTGAGAAGATGATATTGAAACTTATAGAGACTTTACATATATGGAGTAAAGTTGAATTATGTTAAATCGTCTAAGATATGAATCTTTAAAACCTTCTAGAGTCTGTTATTAGTTGAGTCCTGTAATTAACTCCAACTAACTGTAACCAACTCCAACTAACTAACGTTCTAGTATATTCTTCAATTACATCGTCATGCTTAGATGCGTTTACTTAGTCTGATTCATCTTAGACTGAATCACTTCGTCTGATTCATCTTAGACTGAATCATTTTTTCTGACTTGTTTTAGACTGAATCACTTCATCTAATTTAGACTAAATCATTTGGTTTGATTCATCTTAGATTGAATCCCTTCGTCTGATTCATCTTAGAATGAATCCCTTCGTCTGATTCATCTTAGACTGAATCACTTTGTTTAATTCATCTTAGACTGAATCACTTCGTCTGATTCATCTTAGACGGAATCCCTTCATCTGATTCATCTTAGACTAAATTATTTTGACCAATCCATTCATATGTTCCATTCATGTGATCCATTCATGTGATCCATCTTAGATGCTTCATCTTATTCAACTTTTACTTAAGTATCGTCTTGATTTAATGAATTATGCCACATATATTTATCTATGTACTTAACAAATTCATCAAAACAATTCACACACTTCTATTATTATTATTATTATTATTATTATTATTAT
>JANSVA010000006.1:5556969-5578060 GCA_025504915.1 Erythroxylum reticulatum
GTAAGTATCTTGTTAATCCTTATAGGTTGTAGGTATATGAGATAAATTTGGTGATTTAATTGTCATTGAATGACCATATGAAAATGGACATTTTTTCATGTTCACCGTTAATATAATATGGAGATGGGTATTTGTTCATTTTTTGGTTTTGATGATCAAAATGTTATAAGGTAGTGTTAAAATGATTTTTGTAATTGAAAGATTAATAAAAACGTGTATAAGAGAAGTGTAAGGCTACATTTTCATGATGACATCGAATTTTAATTTTATCTATAGAATTCCAGATTTTTTAATTAAGTTGATTACAAAATATTATTTTAGGTTATGAACAGTTTGAAATAAATGGAGTATAACTTTCAGATTTCTGAACCAAATTGAATAATTTTAGTGTCATTAGAAACTTAAGAGATAGGAGAACAACTTTCAAACAGAGAGTATTGCCAAATTTCTTCTTTTTCATGGTCAGATTAACTAGGCACTGTAGACCTGAAGGTGTGTTTCAAGAAAAATCTTGAATTTGACCAGTGAGTTATGAAATTAGATTCTAACGGTTTTATTGAGGTATAAATCATTAGTATAGATGATATTTATGTGATTTTGGAAATATGAATGATTACATGACAAAAATAATAGAGCGATACTCGGGATTTTCATTGAACATGCATTGTGCATATTTCATATACATACATGTGCATTAACAAACCCTTACGATTATGCAAAAGTGTGGTATGTGTATATTGTTTGATATAGAGGAGCAACTGAAACATCAACCTCCAGACGTTGTCGAAGCTTCCAAGCATTAACTTCGGAAGTGACTTGTGAGTAACTTTAACGGTTCTACTCAATTATTTGTTGTGTTAGATTATGTTTTAAATTACTTCATGAATGTGAATTGAATTGTGTTGATTCCAAACTTTGAAAGTCCGAGGCATTTGATGCATGAATGAGATATTGGAAGTGTTCATTGTAGGTGAATGTGAAGAAATAATTATTGCTCTACGATTTTGTTGAATACCAGACCTTGGGTTTGATGAAAAATGTGATTGAAATGTGAACGTGCAAGCATGTAAATGATTGATTGAAAATGTGAGATGCATTTCATACATGAATGCATGATCAGATAATGAGCATTGTAACTGGAGTAGACACCGAAAATGAGCTAAAAGCTCCGATGTGATTAAGAGATAAGGGCTCACTATGTAAAATGAGCTCTGTATTCCCAACAGACAAGGAACAGTATAAATGAGCCCGGTATTCACAATAGATACGAGACAGTTTAGGCACTCGGTCACAACAACATAATAATTGGAAAAGTGTCACATGAGCATTCATATCATTTTATTAAGCATGTTGGATTGATTGAAATATTAAATTGTCTATTCTTGAGTGAGAATGTGATATATGATGAATTATGCAAGGTTGTGAAATATGTGTTATATTTATTAATGTGATGCATGAATTAAGTGAACCATCAATGATGGTTACCTCATTAAGTTCATAAAACTTATTAAAATTGCAACATTGACTTTTCAGGGCCGAGAGACAATATTAGCTACTGAGGGATGCTACCAGCAGTGTAGACTTTTGCTTTTGGGGACAAGAAAGAATAGGTCAATGGTCAGTCAGCTGGATATGGACAGATTATATAGACTTTGCATATTTCCTCTTTCATTTAGCGTATTTTTGTATTAGGTTTGGATCATGTATATACTTTGGATCATATTGTAAAAGTTACATTGTAAATTCAGTTTTTATAAAATGAAATGAGGAAAATTTTGGTTTTTAAATTATGGTGACTTTCCTTATGATGTTTATAAGAGAAAAAAGACAAATGATGCCATGTTAAGTGAGTGATGTGATTGAACGTAGCACGTCATTATCATAGGTTATGTATTTGAATGTCCTCTGGACATTCCGGTATGTACCATAGGGTAAGGGGGTGCTACATTTCATCTACTGGACATCAATATTATATCATATTCATTGATGCATTCTCTCGTTTTACTTGGTTTTATCCACTCAAACTGAAATCTGATGCATTAGCAACCTTTATTCAATTCAAAACCCATATAGAGCTTCAGCTTGATCACAAAATTAAATCCATAAATACTGATAATGGTGGGGAATACCAAAAACTCATTCCTTATATGATTCAACATGGTATTACACCTAGATTTTCCTACCCCTATACTCACCAACAAAATGGTGTTTCTGAACGGAAACATCGTCACATAAATGAAATGGGTCTTACATTACTCTCTCAAGTTCATATGTCACTCACCTTTTGGCTTGAAGCCTTTTCAATAGCAGCATACCTTATAAACAACCTACCTAGTCCAAAACTTCAAAATAAATCACCCTATGAAAAGTTTTATCACAAGAAACCCACATATAAGCATCTAAAACCTTTTGGTTGCATTTGTTTCCCTTATCTCCATTACTATTCTGCTCATAAATTGAATTTTCACACCTCTAAGTGTGTTTTTTTTTTGTTACAACCCAATGCATAAAGGCTACAAATGCCTTAATAAAAAGGGTTGGGTGTATATCTCTCGCCATGTTGAATTTAACAAAACAGAGTTCCCATATTTAGATTTTTTCCACAACCCTAAAATCCTTCTTCATTATCTTTTACCTTTATCAAGAGCCTTCCTCTCTCTATTCTTGCATTAGCTGCATATCCAACCAGACCATCCTCCAGCATGCACTTACAGGTGGATCAGCTCCTTGTCTCTTCACAGTCCTTCAACATTCATCAGGTAAATTCTTCCTTAGCTTTATTACATCATCTGTTTCTACTGATCATCTTCCATATCCTACATATACTACAAGTACTTCTACTTCCACAATAGATTATACACTTTCATCATCTCCAAACATGCTACACCAACCATACACATTACCTTCATCAACCTAATCAACACATCCTATGTAGACAAGGTCCAAGTGTGGGATATTTAAACTAAAGGTCTATCACACTGATCTGAATTTTGATCCCGCCCCAGAACCTGAATTAGTGGCTGAAGCTTTAACTATTCCAATTTGGAAACAAGCTATAGAAGTTGAGTTACATGCTCTACAACAAAACAGGACATAGCAGCTAATTCCTTACAACTCTCATATGAATGTATTAGGCACGAAATAGGTCTATCGAATCAAAAACAACTTGGATGGTTCTATGGCTAAGCACAAAACCTGACTTGTAGCAAAAGGTTTCAATCAAACTCTTGGTGTGGACTTTACAGAGACTTTTAGTATGGTGGTGAAATCGTTAACGATTAAAGTGATTATATCCCTTGCAGCCTCCTTTCACTGGGATATACAACAAATTAATGTGAACAACGCCTTTCTAAATGGAGAAGCTTCATGATGAGCTTTATATCAGTTAACCTCTAGGTTTTGAAGACCAGCCTAATCCTATCATGTCTATCGCCTAGAAAAGGCTATTTATAGGCTTAAACAAGCCTCAAGAGCACGGTTCCATACACTTAAGAATGCACTCAATCAGTGGGGATTTCAAAATTCCAAAGCAGATACGTCTCTATTCTACTTCAAGCAACAAGGCAATATCATCATTCTCCTAGTATACATAGATGACATCTTAGTCACTAGCAATAATCCACAAGCCATTGCAACAATCATTGCCAAACTCAACAATCAATTTGCACTTAAAACTCTTGGCAACCTACACTACTTCTTAGGCTTTGAGGTATATCGCAACTCTACTAGTATATATTTATCTCAACAGAAATACATCAAAGACTTACTTACTACAGCTAGTATGTCCTCCTGTAAACCATGTTCTACACTACTGTCCACCAGCAATAAGATTTCTCTCTATGATGGCTTACCCATTGACAATCCGTTTGACTATCGCAGTTTAGTTGGAACCATTCAATACCTTTACAACACAGGACCTGATATTAGTTTTATAGTTAATAAACTGAGTTAGTTCCTCTCTAATCCTTTACAACCCTATTAGATAGCCTTAAAACGGGTCTTGCGATACTTATGAGGAACATCCCATCTGGCCTTGCTCTTCAAACCTTCGAAAACTCTACTTGAGCTTCAAGCTTTCAGTGACTCAGATTCGACCAGCTCTATAGACGACAGGAAGTCCACATCCAGTGGTTGTGTCTTTTTGGGGGGAATTTTGTCTATTGGAACTCCAAGAAACAACAGGTGGTAGCTTGCTTAAGTACGAAAGCCAAGTATAGAGCTCTTTCTCAAATCTCTACTGAGTTACTTTGGCTACTTTCTCTTCTTTCGGAGCTGGGTTTCATTACCTCTCAAAGGCCAAGTCTGTGATGTGACAACAATGGAACTCGTTCCTTGTCACAAAATCCAGTGTTTCACTCCCATACCAAGCACATTGAAGTTGATGAACATTTTATTAAAGATAAAATTTCGTATGGGACTTTAATGATCAAGTATGTTAGCTCTATTGATCAGCTTGGAGATCTTCTAACTAAAGCAATGACAACTATTCAACTGGAGTATTTGATTTTCAAACTCAATCTGGTTCCAAATCACAGATTGTGTTTGAGTGGGGATGTTGAGAGAAGCCCAACTTAAGCAGCACGTCAGGAATTCAACATGCAACAACATACAAAAGTTCACAATTCAGAAGTTTCGAGAGAATAGTTTTTGTTATAATAGATTGTCCTTGCACAATAAGCTGTAAAGATTTTAGCTTTTGATTTGTTACAAAACCTATATATATATTACACTATTCACACGAAAATAAGATGGACTGAAATTACAAAACATTTCTCTTCTTTAGTTTCTTTCTCTTCATCATGAATGTGAGAGATCGTTGTCATTCCTATGAGAAGAGTTTCATAGGCGTGACATACCTATAACAATTATTTTTTGTTTGTTTTTCTTTTCTCTTTTTTAGCAAATAATATAATTAATTAGAATATTTTAGAATTAAATATAAGTAATTAGAATATATTAAATTTTGATCTAAAACAAAAAATTAATAAATTTTTATTTCTCAAAATTTTTAACAAACTAACTGCTATCAATGATAACGATAATCATTTATTTGTCCTAACAAATCATCATAATTATAATGATTCTTTTCGCTCTTATTCTTCACTATATTCATTCTTATTCTTATTATCATTATCCCAACACCGAGCGCTGTTTAAAATAGATAAAAACTTGGAGAAATTAAATCTGATGTGGTAGTAAACCTTTTATCTAATTGAAAGGGTTTCTAATGCATTCATGTTCCCATGGTTAGAACCCTTTCATCTTTATTCAAATCATGATCAACTCACTATTTAACACGATATACAAATGCAATGAACACAGAATGAAAGTAAGCATTTTTGGGTCAACTAATATTGTTCTCAATACGTACGTTCCAAGTTTCTTTATGGTTTCCTTGCAGCATTCATGTAACGGGAATTAAATAGTTGTTTAATAGCCTTAATTGTTAAAGTATAGCATTGTATCGTGCCATGGATAGTTGCTGCCGGTAGCCCCAATTAAATTTTGGAAGTACTTATCTAGACTCATTGTATCGTGCCACAGATAATTGCTGCAAATGGCCCCAATTAAATTTTGGAAGTACTTATCTAGACTCTGTATTTATCCTTATGTCTATCTAGCATGTATATATTTAAATAAACATGTTAGGTTTTTAGAAATGAAAAAAAAAACTCAGATACCAGGTACAATAAATATTTAAGGTTTAAGATAATATAGAGTACAAAGAATAATAAGTAATAAGATAAATAAAATATAATTTAAAAATCATAATATTTTATTTAAATAAAATCATAACTATAAAATTAGTGATATATAAGTCTAATGATTATAATTATAATTAAATTTAATATTTAGAATAATAATTGATTTTTAAGATCATATTATTGTAAAAAACTTTAAATTATTGAATATTATTCAAAGAATAAAAATATGTATTTGTCTAAGTAGAAACCAACAAATCATGAATTGTATCATGTGTGTTACTATGAAGGGGATTTATATATATAAATAATAGTCTTAGGAAAAATTTTAAATATGGAAAAACTTAATTGGGATAGAACCTACACTAGTTGAATAGTGTTCCATAATTAGCCATTATAACAGTTAGTAGGGGTTCAAAACCCTATAAATATATATTTTCTCAGTGGTTTTTACGTGGAGAGTATTTTAAGTATTTTATACACATATGTTTAAGTGTTTATCAAGTATTTGAGTATTCATTATATCATATTTATGCGAGCGAGTCTCTTCAATATTATCAAGGTAATAAAGTGAGATATTTTAAGTTGTAAGCTTTTGTTATAGTGTTGTATATTCTACTTTGGGATGTTCCATGTCATATTAATGATCCTCTTCATCCTAAAAGAAGATTGTAAAGGGGTTCTTTTTTTACCAAAAAAGATTGTGCAAAGGTTATTTTCACCTTAAAAGAAGATTTATAATGGAATTTCAAAAAGAGTCTTAAGAGTGGATATAAGTAAGACTTGTTTGTCGAACTACTATAAATTAGTTTATGTTTCTCTTTCCTTATCCTTTTTATATTATTGCTAAAGTGTGTTATTGAGTTTCATTCTTTATTTCATATTTTTACCCTTTATAATTTGTGTCAATTAATACACAGAGTTAGTAAAATTTTCATCTAAATTTTATCAACACCTAATTCACTCCCTTTTAGTGTGAATAGGACTAACAAGTAGTATTAGATTAGGTCTATTAAGCTATTATTTCAAACAAAATCCTATAACAAAGATCATATTGACATCTAGGAGCATCATCATCATCATTCAACTAAAAGGAGTAAAATATTAGTAAAGCCTCTTTCTTTGACAAAAATAAGCATCTCCATTAAAAACAAGGATGGACTTTTTTCTTAATGGATGAAAGTGTAACATGTGACAAATATATTCAAATGGCCCCTTTATACCTATAAAAATCATAAATAACTAAAAGGTTCACAAACTAAAAGGAAAAATGGGAACCTTAAGATATCATATTAATTTCCTTGAATAATAAGGTTGTACACATCTTTTCTTGTGCATTAATAAGAAATGAAATCAGTAGTCATTATATATAAAATAACTCATGAAATTTGGCATACATTAGAAACTAAACATAAGGGAAACAAATAAAGTTCAGGAGAGTAAAGTGAGTATATTACAATATGAATTTTTTTCAAAGAAACCGTAATGAAAGTATACCTACCATATACTCTAGATTTATTGATATTATTAATACTTTCAAAGGTCTTTGAAAGACCTTTACTAACATTGAAATCACAAGAAAGCTGCTTAGGTCACTTTTGAAAATGTAGAAATCTAAAATAACAACTATACAAGAACTCAAGGATCTAACAATACTACTATTAAAGGAGTTAATTATATCTCTTCTTATATAAAAAGAGACTTCAAAAGACGCAAGAAGAAATAACCATTCCAAAGAAAAAGGATTTAGCATTCAAACTCTTAAGGAAGGAATCAAGTAAGGAAAAGACATCTACAAGTGGAAGTGATGATGAAGACCTCACCTTTATCACTAGCAAAGTAAAAAAATTAAAAAGAAAGAATTTTCCTAAAACAAAGGACTTTGTGGAAGGTAAAGCAATTTAAGATGTAAATCATCTAACATTATTGCTTTGAATGTAGTTAATTAAGTCACATGAATTTATATTATCCTCTACTCAAAGAAAATGAGAAGTATTAAAGAAACTACAAGAAGGAGAAGAAGGAAAAATAATAAGAAGAAAGCAGTTAAAGCCTTAACTTGGGATGACACAAATGAATCAAAAAATAAGCATTTAGAAGGAGAGATAGCTCACATGTGCTTTATGACTAAAGAAGATGATGAGGTAACATTCAAATCTAATTCTTGTGCTAGTGATAGTAATTTGACATATGATGAACTAGTCAAAAGTTTAGAAATTATTAGTAAAAAAGGAAAAAATCATCTTTCAAACTTAAGGAAACTTCAAAAATAGTTAGATGCATATATGAATGAAAATAAATGAATGAAAAGCAAATTCTAATAATAGGCATGAGATTGGGTATACTTATGGAAATGCATTCAATACTAAGACTATATTTCTTAAGAAAAGACACATGTTTAGTGAAGAGGCTATAATAGAAACTGAGCATGATATGCCCATATCTAAACAAACATATACATATAAAATGTACACTAGACACCACCTTAAAAAAAAAACCTCATGCTTTCATATATAGATTTATACCTAGGCATTATGGTCAATACTCTCAAGAAAAGAATAGGCGTAGCTTTTGATAATATGAAAACACATTCATACCTTTTAGACCTTAAAAAAGTATAGATAAAGCCTCTATTCCTTGTAGCTATCACACATACAATGATGTTAGCTCATTTTCCTACCTTAAAAAAATATCCAACAATTTTAATATCCAAAGAAAGACATCTCATTATGCATATGCATATAGAAGTTTAAGAAATGCATTTATGCATTACCATTACTCATATAACAAAGCATATCATTTTTATGGCAAATGTGGACATGTTGATAGAATTTTTATTTCTCAAGCAAAAATTTACAGCTAAACCCATGAAAGTGTAGGTTAAAAAAAGGACACCAACAATCAAGGACTTAAGCTTATTAGGGTACCTAAAACTAATTGATTATTTTGTAGATCTCTAAGAAAGAGAAGAGCAAATGAAATGTAACAGTGATGGAATTAATTAAATTCACTATTTATTGACTTCAGTGATGTTTCTATCAAAGAATTTATATATGTTTTTTAACCATCTTACCTCAAAAAAAGTATTGAAGATATTCATGTAGGGTGTGAAGAAATTATCCCTAAAAAAGAACAAGAATGATCACTCAGACTTTTCAAAATAGCCAATTGTTAAACCAAGTGAGGAAGATAAGAAGACTGAGATGTTTTTAATGGCTTGAAAATTTAAGAAGAATCACCATCCGAATCATATCATAAGTGAGGTTTAATAAGGAATAATTATTAGTTCATATTTTAGAAATATGTCACTTATTGGATTTGTTAATAAATTGAGTTTAAAATCATTTATGATGATATGAATAAAGGATTGAACAAATTTGAAATCATAGTATGGACCTTTGTTCCTAGACTTAAATATTATGTGCAAAATAAAGATATTGAGTTAAAATATGTTGATACATTACACCAATTGGATGATAATTTCACTAATCCAATGAATAAGGATAGATTTTGTATAATTAAAAGAGAATTGGATATGCTTGATGGAAATTCTTTATGATAAAGATCCTTTTATATGATTTAACTCATTTTTTTATACTTAGTTGATTGATTATGTAACATACCACTCCCACAGAGCATAATCCCGAACATATCAGAGGATATTCGAGGACATACTCTACGGAAATAATATATTAGGACAATCAAATTAACTAGATCTTAGACATCAAACATATCATAAACATTCAAAATATTCATTTCTTCCCATTTCTTTCACAAACATATAAGGTCACATATGAAAACATAAATCAGAATCCATCATAGACATCACAC
Organism: Erythroxylum reticulatum; assembly: GCA_025504915.1. Lineage (NCBI taxonomy): Eukaryota > Viridiplantae > Streptophyta > Magnoliopsida > Malpighiales > Erythroxylaceae > Erythroxylum > Erythroxylum reticulatum. Next base: position 5,566,503 of record JANSVA010000006.1, read on the forward strand.
ATCAGTTTCGATTTCAATCTCAGTATAAACATATATTACAAAAGTTACACACTGGAGATATTGTGTATTATGATATGGGATGCTAATGCAAAAGACTCTAACTAGAGTCTGCAAATTCATCTGATCAGATCTTTGATCCATTTTCATCCTTAAAATGTAAGTACTAAACTTCTAATAGATTGCTTTAGTAGCTAGAACTCCCCTAAACCTGAAAAAATGTTGCAATTTTGATAAGTTTGCGAACTCAATGAGTGAACCATCATCGATATACTAACACAAGTCATATCACAATTTATTACACTTCGACAGGTATATCATATAAGCCAGTATTGTATATCACGTCACATTCTCCGTTGACTTCAGCTATATTTCACTATTTTAAAGCAATTCAATAAATCATTTCAATCCAATCGTATGATGCATGTAGAGATGCATATGCAAATGCACATGTGTTTTCATTATCATTTTGTTTTATTGTGACCAAGTGCCTATCAATGCAATTGTTGTCCCATACCCATTGTAGGTACCGAGTACATAATTGGCTCGTACCCATTGTGGATACTGAGTCCATGCTATCGTAGCCTGATGCTCTTCATAATTATGAGCTCAAGCTCTTTTCTATACATCGGTCACTCTGATCACAACTCCTTTATCTGATCATGCATTTTAATATGATGACATGTATCATTTCATTTACTATGCTTTTATTATCTTTCTTTTCGATGTGCTTATGCCATATAACTGACTCCTCAACCCTAAGTCTAACATTTATCAACCTCAACCCTAAGTCTAACATTTATCAATCAGTTGTACATATATTTCATATTAAACATACAATTAACACAGAAGCACATATAATTGAGTTTACACATCTAAGTTGTCTCACAGTACACTCCAGAAATGTTATTGCCTTGATGTTCTGATAATATCTGGATGTTAGACGATCACCTTGCACGTCTATTGTCATGCAATACATACATCATAGTTCACAAATCACTAAGTTATTTAATCATATAAATACATAATCATGCACATGTATATTTGTCATGTTTCAATGCATGCTCAATTGACTTTTAGATATCTTGAATCGAACATAAAAGGGCAATAAACTAATAAATGCAAAAAATACCTAATTTTGGTTCCATAAATTCAAACGAGCTTTTCGAAGCCGAAACAACCGTGAATCTACAGTCATCTTCACAGGAACTACTCACCAGAACGCGGTCAACATCTTTCTATAATTTTCTCAAAACGTAAGCTCTCTTAACGGGTTAGAGAATCTTTATGCTTATGAATAACATGAGTAACTACAAGAGACCGTAACATTTATATATAACATTCATATTGAACTTTCCTATCACAGATCTGATATGGGTACAGTCTACATTAATCGTAATTTATTTTCCTCTTAGACTTCGACCCATGGACTTAGATCATTTATTGAGTCACTTTATTATCTTTAACTAAATTACATTATATAACATAATTTATAAGTTATTGAAAGGTATAAGGATGATAAGGGTAATATCAGTGGAGATGGTGAGTGTTGAGATATAATGCGTGCACACGAGTAGGGGGAACTTCTTGGTAGAGGGAACAAAGTAAAACAACCTTCTGCACGATTGGAAGGCTACGTATGGAACACCGTGACATCAACAGACCCCATCCCCTGGTGTTACAAACGAGACAGGAAAGCGACCCAACATAACAAATTACCCAGTTAAAGAATGTCTAGAGGTGGGAAAACATCTTTCTCATAATTCAACACTAAACCGTTGGCGTACAAAAGTAAATGATCAACAGTAGTAGTGATGTTCTGTGGATTATTGACCAGTAGCGGAAATCCTTAATAAAAAGAACTGTTTCTTCTTTGCTCAGAACAACTTCTTGTAAGATATACATATTCAAAATAATCAGATTGGCTTATTTTTCATTTATATTTCCTTATTTTTCTAGAAAACTTGAAATTTTAGCTATACCATCTAAAGATAATAAATAATAATATTTTCTAATTGAAATTTCGTGATTTATGTCAACCGTCTGATCATATCACGTAAAACAAAATTATAAGTTTAAAGTTGTAGATAATCACACTCAATATTGAAAAAAAATACATAAGTAACTACATTTGTAACAATGTATATTGCTTATAATTATCACAATAATTAGAATACAAGCTAAAATCTCTTATATCAATATCAGAAATTTTTATAAAGATAAAGAAATAAGATTAAATATTTACATTACTGATAATTAACACAAATGACTTATGAATCAATGTTTTTTTTTACAAGCTAAAAGAAATCTCTTGCAAAATATATTTTTCTTGTTTTTTTACCCTATGAGAAACTAATTTTCTCCTTTTTGGGACTCTCACATTTTTAGGGATGACAACGGTCGACTCATGGGTCAACCACGACAATTTTTTTAAAATTAAAAGTATAAAATAACATCTTTTTTAATTGGATTTAAGCTTGAATTGCAATAGGCCTAGACTTACCTGAGACCCAACTCTTTTAAATAAAACGATGTCATTTTACTTAGAATAATTGGACTTCGAGTCGGTCTGAGCCTGTACTTGGGCCTGACCCATAAGTTGGTATGTTGAAAACACTTAAATCTAGACTCATGGGCCGCATATTGTCATCTCTACTTATTTTATTATCGTATTAACTTACCTAAAAGTCTTATTTGGTTGGCATGAATTCTTATTTAGGAAAGTAACATTTTTCCTAAAATTTATATTATTACGTTTGGTTCATTTTTTTTAGTAGTTAAGAAAGTAAAAACTTTCCCAATCTAGGGAAAGTAGTATCACTTTACTTGAATTCTAAATCCCAGCACTCCCTTGGTATTTAGATTACTTTCCTCATGAATTTAATCTAAAAAATACGATAGACAATTTAACCCTTCCTTCTTTCTCAACTCTACAACAACTCTTTTATAAAACCCTACCTCTTCTTCAACCAATGTTATGAATACCATACCGAATTGGGTTCTGATACAGTACTGTACCAGTACTAGTTAATACCGAGTATCGTTTGGGTAATTTTTTAAATTTATGAAATAATTTCTAAATTTTTTTAAATTACAAAATAGTCCATTGTCATATTATACAGTTGTACTATACGTTTTTGACCCTGTCTCCAGAAATCATAATAATAAATAATAATTACAAATGTAATTTTAATTTTAATTTAACAATTATTAATAAATATAATTAAATTTAAAATATATAAATTTCAAATAAATTTTGATTTAATAATTAAAAATATATAAAATAAATATTAGTTTAGAAATAATAATTTTAAATTATTTATTAAAAAATAAAATATATTTATTAATACTTTATTAATAAATATTATATAAAATATGAAAATAAATTTAAATAAAAATAATTTATTTTTAAGTTTTATTTAATTTATAATTATTATTAGTTATAAAAATATGTATTATTATTTTAAAAATAAAAATTAAAAATTCACAATAATTATAAAAGTTGAAATAAAAAAAAGGGGGAACGAGATAAGAGGAAGGAAAATTTTGCAAATTTTGCAAAAATGTTTCCCTATTTTTTAAAATTTCCCATATCGACCAATATTTGATTGATATTTTAAATACTGGCTGGTACTATCTGAAACGGGCCAGTACTGATCGGTATTTAGACCCGATACAACCTACCATTTATTTCGTATTAGTTTTGGTCCGGTACGTACTGGTATTTATAATACTATCTTCAAATATTCTTATTGTTCTCCCATTAGTAGGATTTTGAATATTTTTACTCAAAAGTTTCAATCGATAATCTTCAGGTTCATAATTTTCATTATTTAACGATTTTAATTTTTATTCAGTTTGTAGGGATATAATTGGAAACACAAGTTAAGATTAAGTTACATTCCATGAAATGCTATTGCATACAAAACACTATAATAAGAATTCACCCAACTTTCTACTAGAATTCTTATAAGTATCTAAACATGTGAATATTTTTATTTTCCATATATTTGTTTTCCGAAAAATCATATTTCAAATTCACTTAACCCAATTAGTTGACAAGGTAGGAAAAATACTTTCAACATTGGCAACTTGAAAATCCAATTATCTTAAGTCTAAAACGTATGGGTACAAGTAATCCCCTCGTGGGTGACCTGATTCTTATCTTATTACATATTATCTTGATTAATATAATTCTAAGAGCAACAACACTTCACGTCTTAAAAATAGTTAAAGTAGAATATGGTCTACACTCTATCCAGTAACTCCACTAGATCTAACTCTTTGAAATTGCATTTACGATCGGCTAGGTCCCCGTACTATTATTTAATCCTCACATGAACCTACAATTGTAACATGGTAGCATATGTAAGCATAGAAAATAATAAACAAAATAAAAATAGAGACTATACTTTACTGCCACTGTATGACCAACATCTTATCATTCGTGCCTATATGACACTAAATAATTTGTAAGACCTGCTAAAGAAACAATCATGTGACATGCACAAGCTAAAATCAAAATTATAACACATATGTCTTATGCAACAATTATTAGTGTTGACAATAATCACATGATTCCTTGTACCTGCTTACGTAGGCATTGGATATGGATTTCAACTTTGAAAGTTACTTCTCCAATCTGACTCTAGATATTAACTTCAGACAAGGATTGGTTTTGACCCCAATTTGGTGTCAAACAAGAGCTCCAACTAGCTAGTACAAAATATCAGTCCTTACCTAGTCATCCACTCCTAATCACCTCATGTATCAGATAATTCGCAACTCATCCTTTCAAGTGCTATACATCATCCAAAATATGCCTACAATGAAAACAACATAAACCAATCACACACAAGGCACCAATTCCATGAGATATAACCATAGCTAATCCATCATGTACCACAAGTATCTCCACGGTACCTTAGCCACAAATCGCAAAACAACTTACATCTACATTTTGCCAAAAATGTAATTCGTACATTAATTATGAACAAATACACAAGTCTCTCAAATTAGCCGAAACCATCAATTGACCGTAACCTTTATGTAGGATGTTTGTGATTATTTCCTAAATCAAGGAATTGGAACATGTGAAAAGATATAAATTACATGGAAAAACATTTAATAACACAATTGCAATATGTTACACATTCTATAAGTCCTAATTGATGCATATAATCTATTAACAGTATGAAACTTACTTTAAGAAGAAATATGTAAAGATATGGCAATGGGTTAGATCGAATAGTGTCTATCACTAACTTGTGACTACCCTAACTCTATAGGGGCATGACCTAAGCTTGCTCAAACCGTCCAAAATGACATTATTTTTCGGGGAAGCTTCCCAAAATAATGTCTGTTTGGGTAAAGCTCATTTCTTAAGCTTAATACCAAACTAACATTGTTTTGCAATAGAGAGCATAGGTTGTTCAGGCAGGGTCTCAAGCTGGCCCCTTAGACTAACTTTAGTAGCCAGTTAACGATTGTAATGTGTAAAAATCTTGTGTACCATGGACGTATTAAGCAAATTGAGATCAAGTTTCACAAAATTCAAGGTTTGCTGAAATATCAAGAAATTGCTGATACTTTCACTCTTTTGAAGATTTGAGTTATGGATATTTTTACCAAACTTCTGACGATAGTTATGTTCTTCAAGTTGAATAAGTTGATGGATATAATGAAGCTTGAAGACTTAGTTTAACGAAGGCTATATTAGTATTACACTAAGTCATATTTGAGTTAGTTTCTATTTACTGTTTAATAATTATTTCCTATTTAGAAGCTTTCTTATTCATATTAAGAAAATCCTAACTACATATTTGACATCCTTGAATTCGCAAAGTTTATATATTATAAATTTCATTAACTTCAATTATAATTTTATAAATTTAATTTTAATTATTTTGATGTGCTTGCATCCTTTTAAAAAATAGGTGATAAGTAATAATTGTTTATTCTAAAAAAGAAACCTCAAATAATTACTAACAAATTTATGTACTACCTTTCGTACTATAGTATTATCGCTAAAGCTTTGCTAAAAATATTAATACTAACTTATTTATTCCAAGAAATATAATATTCATACATGATCAAATCTATGTACAAGCTGTATAGAATTGATTTTAACAAGTTATAAATTATGTAGGATTCTAAAGTATCGACCCTATGAGGACTATATTACAATACTTTTTAATCATATTTAAATAACAAATCTAAAGTAAACAAAATTTCGTGAGAATTAACTATTATCTAAACTAATAAAAACAAGACAATTAAATGAAAATAATCAATAAGACAAATGATAAGGTTTCATAGTTCACTTATGTAGAATTTCATTATCATGCAGATTGATTATGAAGATTGAAATAAAAATTAACCTAATGTATCTATGCCCTCTCTTAAGGGATATATGTATATTTAACTTAGGTAATTACCAACTCCCTATGCACAATTCAACCTAATCAAACTTATTGATATAATGATTCTCTTTAGTTATCACAATAGTATAGGAAATTTCTTTCTCTTGACATACGGTGTTTATTCTCGTAATGCATAGATGATAATTCATCTCTTGATCCTTTATACAATCCCTATGATTGGATTTATAATGGTCAGTCACAAACTCAATAATTAAGATAAAAAATAATAAATTCATCCAAACAATAGTTAAATCATACATTGATCATTGAAGTCTCTACCATAAACTAAATCCCTAAAACCTAACTAAGGAATTATCTCCTAAACATCACTACAACAAAATTAAAATAAAATAATCTTATCATAAAAAAAACAAAGAAGGAAAGATAGAACATAAAAGAATAAGATATCTTAATTGTGTCTAAATAGAACATAAAAGAATAAGATATCTTAATTGTGTCTAAGTTAAGGTTGATCTTCTTCCAATCCTTTCTCTCAAGCCTTTATAGATTCTATTAATCCCCTAAAACAATCACTGAAACTCCAAGTGGTTATTACACACTTTTAGAAAACTCCCTCAAGTTAGCCCTAATAAGAATATTTATAGTTAGGATTTACATTATAGAGTCCTAGGTAATTAAACTTTTAATTTGACGTATCTATTGCATGTTGTAAGAACTACAGCTGGAACAGCTTCCATACTAATGTCAGTTGGCTTCTAGGACTTCAATTATCCCAAACTAGTATGTAATTGGTGTCTGGCATTATATTCTAACTAGTTTAAGTTAGCTTTTGTTTATTCATCTCTTGAACCTTGTGAGAGATAAGCGCCTATCTCCAAGCTTAATTCGGTGTTTGACTATAAATTTCTCTAATTTTCAATATCTTCGAGCTTTAATCAATCTCTAAACCCTTCTACAAAGTTATTATCCATCTTGTTAGCTTCTAAATGACTCTAACATCTTCTCAATTAGACAAATATGGATAACAATACACTTAAATCCAAGATTTCCCTTTTAAATCATCACCTCAAAGATGACGAACTAAACATGAAAAACATTGTATAACTCATATAGTTATAAAGATGCTAAATTACAAATAATTTTAACCCCTAACAATATATTAAAAAAAAGACTTGTCAATATATAATAGACATAATTTTTTAAGGCTAAAGATGAGATTTGCACTCACAAAAGTATTAAGTCTCTAATATTAGCTTTGTTACCACTTTGCAACCTAGAAGTTATTAAATGATACTAATTGCACCCTAAATATAAGTGTAAAAGTAATAACAAAGATAACAATAAATGCTTACTTAAACCTTTTGAGAAACATTAAAATGTAAATAACCTATTTTAAATATAACAAGATTTATAAACTTTAATTTAGATAATATCAATTGTTTTATCATAATATCATTTATATTCTAACTTTATTTGTTCACTTAAAGTTTGGAGTATGCAAATATTAATAAATTATCTAGATTATATTCTTTATCCAAATTTTTATCCTTGTAAAGATACAACTATATTAAAAATATTTTATGGTCATTTTTTGTACTTGTAATAATTTTAATAGAATAAGATTTGAAAAGTCCAATATAAATGATATTAGTTAATTAAATAAACTTATTACTCTGTAATAGAATTCTATTTCTAATATAGTTATATCACATTCGAATTTAATAGTTACACTCATCCATTGTATTATATTATATTAGTTTTAATAAAAAATTTAACATTTTTTAAAATTATGATATATGTGTTTTAAAGTTACATTAAAGTACTTTTCAAGTTGTCATAAAATATAAGATAAATTATTTTTTAATCAAGAACTTTACCTAATTTTGTAATATTAGTTAATTTAAAATATCAATTATATATATATACAAATTCTTATTTATATATATACAATAAATAATTTTAAAATTTTTAATATGGAATATACACGTTGATTTAGATAAATGGTGAAATCGGAAATTGTTTTGTAAATATGAAAAGTTGGACTCTTTCATTTTTATTAGTGGAAATTTTACCAACCTTATGTTACATCCTGAAAATTGAACATGATATACATAATTAGCTTTCAAATTTTAAATATATTAATGTGATGTTAAACTTAAATTGATTGATTAAACCATTCCATATCACTAGAATGAGTAATCCAAGTTTAACTAAAGCCTAACTCTTCTATTTTTCCTCGTACAAGGTGAGCTGACATTAGTTTCATTTGCACTCCTAAACAATAGCCTTTAACTACGTAACAACACCTTCCATATATATAATTCTACCTAAATTACAATATCCAATACTCCCCCTCAAGTTGGTGCATAAGATTTCGAATGCCCAACTTGTAAAGAAGGAGTTCAAACTGATAATGACTAAATCTCTTTGTTAATATATCTGCCAAATGTTCATTTGTATGCACATGGCTTGTGTCAATACTTCCTCGTTGTATTTCATCCCGAACAAAGTAACAATCATTCTCAATATATTTGGTTCTCTTATGGTACACAGGATTGGCAACAATATGTAACGATGCTTGACTGTCACAATACAAGCATGCGAATTTTTCATCAAATGCTCCCAAGAATTGTAAAAGTCCTCGCAATCACTTCAACTCACAAGTCGTGGTGGCCATGGAATAATACTCAGCTTCAGCAGAGGAACAAGATACCGTATATTGCTTCTTGGTCTTCCAAGAAATAGGAGATTTACTGAACAACACTATATAACTTGTCAAAGAACGGCGAGTCAAAGGATAGCTTGCCTAATCTAAATCACAATAAGCCAACAATCTCAAATCACTATCTGATGATAAAAAAAAATGCCTTGTCCAGGACTTCCCTTCAAATACCTCACAACACGTAATGCTGCTTCCCAATGACCCATTCTGGGATTTTGCATAAACTGAGCTAATATATGAACAGAATAACAGAGCTCAGGTCTAGTGATAGTTAAGTATATTAGTCATCCCACCAATCGTCGATATTATTTTGGATCAACCATAAATGTCCCATCTGTAAGAGCCAAATGATGCTTTTGCTGGATTGGAACTATAGCTGGCTTAGCTCCTAGTAGTCCAGTTTCTGTAATAACATCAAGTGCATACTTCCTCTGACATAGAAAAATTCCTTCAGGTCCACTAGCCATTTCAATGCTGAGAAAATATTTAAACAATCCAAGATCTTTCATGTGGAAGCATGAGCTAAGATATTGTTTAAGTTTATCTATAGCATCAACATCATTTCCAGCAATTACCAAATCATCTACATACACTAACACATTCAGACGAGTGGAATTCTTGCAATAAGTGAACAGAGAATAATCTAAATAAGATTGAAGAAATCCATATCTTTTCAACGCTGTCACTAACTTAGAGAACCAACACCTAGGAGTATGTCTCAATCCATATAAAGATTTCTTCCATTTGCAAACCTTTGTTTGATCTAGGGAGGAGAAACCTGGAGCCAACTTCATATACACTTCTTCATTCAAATCCACATGTAAGAAAGCGTTGTTCACATCCATTTGATGGAGCTCCCATTTCTTCATTGCCGCCACAGTCAATACTGTTCTTATTGTGGCCATCTTCGCTACCGGAGCAAATGTTTCATTGTAGTCGATTCCTTTAATTTGTTTACTCCCCAATATCACTAACCATGCTTATATCTCTCAATGGTCCCATCTGACTTGTACTTTATCTTGTATACCCATTTACATCCTATGACCTTTTTGTCTACAGGCAATTTCTCAAAAGTCCATGTTTTATTGTCTTCTAATGCCTTAATTTCTTTTCTCATGGCATCCCTCCATTTTTCGTCTTTTACTGCTTTGCATTCCCTTATGCACCAAAATAGCATTAATTGTGTCTAGAAAATATCGATGGTTTTGCAAAAAATTGGCACATGTCATATAATTGGATATAGGATAAGGAGCCATACCTAAGGAGCACTGCTTAAAGTCGGGTTTCGCACGAGTGGGGTCTTTCAAACACCGAGCACTATAGGTGACAAAATCCTTCAACAAAACTAATAGTTTGGGCTGTCGTTGCCCTCTTCCCAAATTCTCTTCTTCAGTTCTCTCTATACCATCTACCCTGTCATCATCCCACCTTAATTCCTCAATTCTGTCAGTACTCCTCCTTGCTTCTTCAATGTCAACTCTCTCCCTCAAGTTTGCATCTTGATTACTTGACGCAATTTTTGTGGTTGTGTTTACATCCATCTCATCATCAATCACCATATTTATTACTGGTTTAGAATTAATTTTAATAACTTTTTTTATCTTCAGTATATGGAAATACATGATCATGGAATATCATATTATGCGACAAAAAATATTCTCCATTTTTCACATCATACAGATGCCATCCTTTCTTACCCTAAGGATGCCCTACAAAAACACGTTTTCTACTTCGCTCACCGAACTTATTTTTTCCCTTGTGACCTGTCTGGCATAACAAAGACACCTAAAAACTTTGAGACACTTATAATTAGGTACCTTTTAAAACAAAACCTCATATGGAGTCTTCCTATCAAGCAAAGATGAAGGAGTTCAGTTTATCAAGTATCCTGCAGTTAACACACATTCACCCGAGAACTGAATAGGCAACCGAGCTTGAAACCTTAATGCTCTAGCCACGTTCAGTATATGTCTATGTTTCCTTTCTATGCGCCCATTTTGTTGTAGCGTTTCAACACAAGACGTTTGGTGCAAGATTCCTTGAGTTTCAAAATAGGTTCTTAAATAAGTAAATTCAGTCCCATTATCACTCCGAACAACTTTGACTTGTTTCTTGAATTAACATTCAATCATTGTGAAAAAATTCCTAATTGTTTGTTCTACTTGTTTCTTTTCAAGCAACAGATAAATTCAAACAGCATGTGAATGATCATCCACAATTGTCAAGAAATAAATTGCACCACAAGCTGCAGGTTCTTTGTAAGGACCCCATAAATCACAATGAATTAAAGCAAAACATTCATCAGCTTTATTATTACTTTGAGGGAAAGCTCCACAACTTTGTTTAGCTCGATAACAAATGTCACAAAATTCATGATCACTACTTCTAGCAACAACTCTATTTCCACATTCAAAACCCTAGACAAAACTTTCTCGCATAGATGTCCTAATCGTCAA
>JANSVA010000006.1:5585366-5598755 GCA_025504915.1 Erythroxylum reticulatum
ATAACTTTTCACTAAATTTAAAAATAAAAACATAAAAGCAAAACATTAAAACAAAACAGACATAAATTATTAAAAACTTGAGGATGCCTTTCTTTACCATAACATGAGCGCTGCTTATATTGATGGGAGACAGGAACAAGCATCCTTATCCTCCCTTTTTGAGAGGTACAAAAAAATGTGTCCCTGTCATCCGGAGACGGTGGACAAAAAAACGGAGACAACAACCAAACGTTACCGGAGACAGGTTTTTTATGTCTCGTCCTTTGTCTCTACTAACGGGAACAGGAACCAAACGTTGGGTTAGGTAATGCACTGATTTCTTGGAAGACTAAGAAACAATCCATTATTTCTTGGTCTTCCGTGGAGGCTGAATACCGTAGTCTTTGTACTACGGTTTGTGAGTTGTAATAGATTTCTTATTTGCTGGTTGATTTTCGAGTGCTCATTTCATGTCCTATTTCGTTATGGTGTGACAATTTGGCTGCTGTCCACATTATTGCGAATCCTATTTTTCATGAGAGGATAAAGCATTTAGGGATTGATTGTCATGTGATTCGTGATAAATATAAAGAAGGCTTTGTTCTTCCTCAACATATACCTTCCAAGCTTCAATTAGTCGATATGTTCAATAAAGCTTTATCAGCCCCTATTTTTAATTTTTTATTGTCAAAGTTGGGCTTGTGTGATTGACACCAAGCTCTACCTTGAAGGGGGTGTAGAATACTTTATATTTATACTGTATTGCCTAGAGTAATGTGTACTATCGCTTTAGCTGTTAATAAGTGTTTGCGTTTTGTGTGAATAGCTAGTGTCGTTTTTCCTTTTTCTCTTTTTACAGACAGTGGTGGTATAAATACCATATGTTTTTTGTAACTCATTAACGTAAAGAAAATAGTGATTAATTGAATCACTTTTATCCAAATACGAAATCTCTAGAAATTGTTCAGGATAGTCTCATTCCTGCAGAATGTCCCTTTAAAAAAGTCAACTCGTAGGAATGTAAAATCTGCAAGACCCGGACATTCCAAAAGAGCCTGGTAGAAAAAAGAACCCGGATCGAGTTAAAGCTCTTTTCATATATTGTTTCACATGGCGCTTGAAAATGGTACTGAATTCTCAGCACTACATGTCGGTGATGGCAAACATTTGTCAATGAAAACACTGGATCTAGAAGGCTTAAAGTTTTAAATTGCATTGGTAATGATACATCTGTATGCTCACCAACGCGCTAAGCTTACCAGCATTTCTACGAAGTCTCTCGAAAGTGGAGGGCTATAATGGAGATCAAAATAAGCCAGTAGCTTTACATGCGGTGTCCTGAAATGGTTTGGTCCACCACCTCCTTTGGCGTTGAGTGTGCCAGGCAATGTTGTGAACATGGAACCACACAGATTGACACTTTGACTTGGCATTTTAAAGTAAGAGAATATCATGACTTGGCATTTTAAATTAATATACTGTAAATATACATTATAAATAAAATTATAATAAGATAATGTGATTTATATTATATTTATGTTTCATTCCTAAATTATTAATGAACATTATTCTATTAAGATTGAATATTAATAAAGAATAATAAGATTATCACACGTTACGTATCTTCTTTACAAAAAAAGTAATCACTCTCATAAACTAAAGTATAAACATAGTTAATGAAAGAAATCATCCCGGAGTTTCCCTTTCAAAACCCGACTGGAGCCTTTTCAGTGATCCTATAGTAGTCTTCTAATCGATATCTATCTCAATTGAAACGTTCCCGCAAAGCTAAACCGTTTAACTGTTAAAAACCTTTCATACTTTAAAAGTTAAAAGCGTGAAAAATGGCAAGAATTTTTTTAAAATCATTTTATTAAAAAATCGACAACATAATAATTGCATTTCAACATTCCTAAAAATTTTCAAAAGCCTTGTAAATTTTCAAAACACTTTTATATTCACACTAATTTTTCAATTACAAATTTTGGATTTCAAATCCACTCATAAGCAACCCCAAACAAATAATTTTCAACAATCGCTACAATAAACTTTAAAAAGCTAAAACATATTCAAGCAATTCATTAAAAAGCCTTTATAAACATCTATTCTTTATACAATGTACATATCAAAATGGCACAAGCATAGTAGCACCCGAAAATACAACTAATCATGCAGCAGAGTCCCAATTACTATAGCACATGTATTCATACCTGGGGTGGTTTTTTTTAAAACATAAAAATAAAAGTGAACTAAACAAGCTCAATGAATATTAATTAGTTTACTAAAAAAGTTGAAATTTTCATAACAACATAACAATAATATTCTCATACAATCATAAAACTTATGGTAAAGCATTTGCATAACAATTTATTCATGCATAATCAAATATGGTAATAATATAACATTTTGTAGAACAAAATTTCAATTTTTCTAAAATACTAAAATGTTTTTTGTCCTTAAACTCATAATATACAAGTTTTCATTTCCCATTTTCCTTTTATCCTTAAATAATAAACAGTGGTGGCAATAAGTTTTCTGAAAAACTTTTATACTGAGATAAGTCATCAACTAGAATTGGTATCATATGGCGTCTCTCAAATCACTTTTAACATAAATAGTGGCAGCATTACTATTTCAAGACTTTTCTTACTCAATATAGCTCACCACTAGTTTCTTTATTCTACGGTACACTAGGTCTAAAGTTACAAAGTTGGTTCTGCATCGCTTACCGCTAAATAGTTAACCACTATTTACGGAACTGGTTCTATATCAATTACTCGTAACAGGTTAATTGCTATATACCGATAGTTACAGAGTTGATTTTGCATCGCTTACTTGTAAACAAGTCACGGAGTTGGTTCTACATCGCTGACCCATGACTGGTTAACTATTATTTACAGAGCTGGTTCTACATCGCTTACTCGTAATAGGTTAACCACTATAAATATACTAATTTAATAACATGTATAAATTTTAGCGTTGTATCATAGGCAAAAGCAACTGTTACATTTACAATTCATCTTATTTTCTAAATCAAGGATGACTCATCTTATTTTCTAAATCAAGTATGGGAGGATTTATAATTGAATTATTTCAATGTAACTTCCAATCATATAAAATTTAACTTTCAAATTAAAACCCATATGTTGTCAAAACATACACTTATTCTAGTAATATTCACTAGTAAAATATAATTTGCATAAAACTCAGTATAAATATTTATTTAATGATCAATTGAAAACCATTTGCATAAACTTAATTTAATGAATGCTCACATATCATCAATTCTTTTGCAAAGAATTAAGTCATATAAAACAATTAAAATATACTCACTGTTTTGCGAACTTATCTCCAAACACACTCACACGTTCAGTACCAATGCTTTACCTACGTAAATCGCATTTTACTTAGGCATTTATTTCCAAATTAGGAAATAAGGCATTAAAACTATATATTTGGTTTAACTGAATCCGAGATTTGTATTCAATCATGCAACGTGTACACTAATCATATTTCTGCTTACTTCCGTAAGCTAACCTATTGGTCTCTATTTTCATATCTAACTTCAAAAGTCACTTAAATACCAAAATTTACCCATTATAACTTACCAATTTCTTCAAAACACAATCTCACCCAATTTAATTCACCATATCACAATCATGCATGATGAGTCACGGTTATGACCTATGTCTAAAATCTATACCTCCACTTGTTCCTTAATTTTCATATAGCAAATGTTTAAATAAGGTTTTGAAGTCTTCTAGAAATTTGTTCCCTATGTCTCTAGTTTCCATATCATCAAAAAGCATGTCATTTTAACTTCTAAATCATGAAACATGTACCAAATATCACAAGTTTCTTCAACACAAGCAGTATCAGATTACCATTTTCAATCCCAATTTCCAATTTCATTCATCCAAAATTAGGTATAGGTTTATTTCTAGAGATTTTTAGTTCTATGTCTTAAACTTTATCTCTAATTTGAATTAAACAATTTGGAAGTCTGTAGGCGAGTTATGGCCAAAATAATGGGACTAGTTTAAAATAACCTAAGACAGAATTCTACTACATTTTTCTCTCTTGTCATATTCAACCAATTCCATGAAAAAAATCAACGTAATACCAAGACACCATTGATCTTAAACACATCCATATCACTCAAGAAAACATATAAAAATTAGAAACGTAAGCTAGGAAACTTACTACTTTTTCCTCCAATCATTTGGGTATTTGATGAATAATTCAAGATTCCTCCAAATCACCATTAAATTTCATCAAAAATGACTACACTCTTCTTCGTCCCTCCTTGGTCGATGTTCACCCTTGGCTTCTCTTCTTTTCCCTTTCTTCTTTTTGTCTCTCACGTTACTCTCTCATCATTCTCATGTTTATGTTAAAAGAATGAAGCAAAATGTTGCTTTTACACTCATTTAATGGATTACACATGCCACCTTCTTATTTGTCATCACTAATGACTCATCATACACATGTCATTTTCTCATTAGTCATTTGTAATGACTCATTAATCCAATAATATCATGTAAAAAGACCAAATTGCCCTTTAATGCATTTAATTCACAAACTAACCAAATTAAATCTCGAAATTATTCCACAATCGTCTTATCATCAAATTGACTGTGAAATACTCTAATTAGGTCAATAATTGTTGATTGGATGCTTTTAAAAATTTTGAATCAGTTTAAAATTGTCAATATTCATTATTTTCCAAAAAGGATAATTTACTCCAATAATTTTGGATTACCCAAATTCTATTTAAACAACCTTCGTTTTGACTTGTTTTAGTTCCTAAGGACTCTAATCCTAATTTCAGAGCTTTTTATCATATTTTTAAATTCTTCAGTAACTTTTTCAGTTACCCAAAAGAATTTTCGGATCGAATTAAGAAATCACTGAAGGTCACCAAAATCATCTAAATTTCATTTAAAGGTGTCACCTAAATCTCCAAAGCACATTTTGGGACTTTTAAAACTCGTTCGAACTCATTTCGTAGCCTTTTGAAGTTTAAAAAAAAATTGAAAATTTTTCATTCGAGTTCAAAACTATCTTTGATCTATCCATGATCTTCATTATAACCTCAATAATGCATTTAAACACTTAAATTACTCTAGTATATCATAATTAAAGGATACTTTATAAAATGCACGTGCAGTGTAGTACACAGTACAATAATCGAATTATGATATTACATTTAAACAAACGTTTGAGTACTTGTTAGAAAATAAGTTCCTGAACTGACTTCATATGAGAAATTCATTTGAAACATTACTTATATATCTATGAAAATTTTTCTTGTGATGATTGTACGAGTAATCTTTTGGCTTAAGATCACTGAAGTTATCTCATATAAGAATTGTTATATTTTGATACTATTCTAATTATAAGTAACTCAATTGATAGTCATTATATATAACATGAATTACATAAAGATAGTTGAGTGATTAATATAGGATTTGTTACAATAAAATAATTAGGAAGCATGTTCCGTTACTCTTGATTAGTATTAATTCCAGAAATTCTTGGTCAAGGTGGATTTATACTTTAAAAATATGTTTCAAATATCATTGATTGAATCAATTACTAACAGTGAAAAATAACATGAATAGAGTAGATATTAATTTCATACTCTATATCTAATTGGAACATTGTTTGATGAAGAGAATGAGAATGATATAGAAAATTCATATACAGAATCGTTAGTCAAGACCACTTTGACATTCCTAAATATTTGAGTTGTTATGATGCATTGCTAAATTTCAATCTTAATTTATAGATATAAATTGTTTAATTAGATAATTAAAGATAAATTAAAGGAGTTTAATTTATCCAATCTTAGATATAATATAGGGTTATAATTTATACATATATATTTCTAATATATTTAGAAATCTAATGAGTCACATACAAGGAATATGTTGAAGAGAGAAAAGGTATTTTAATCAACTTAAACTTTATCTTAAAATTTGAGAAACTTTATAATTAAATATGTAATATTTAATAAATAAAAATCAATATGAGATATTGAATCTAGGTATATATTTAGTATTTAATTAAAATGAATTGTAATTCTAATTAACATTAAATTGAATTTAGAATTTTATTTCAATTAAATTACTATAATATTGATAACATATTACATACATATTTAGATTCTAAAGGAGCTAACACATCTTACTTAACTATCTCTATAATAGTTGCATAAGTTTTTTCAAACTTATTCTGTTGATATAGTTAAAAGTCAAATATTTGTGTAGCTATGGCAATTGAGATGAGCCAATTTTAAAAATAGTTTAAAGGAAACAATAAAAAAATATCAAGTTTTAAAATAAAGTATTAATTAAGATTTATTATCTTTTATGCATTAATCATATTATAAAATTTCATATTTATTTCATTGCTTATAGGATCATATCTCCGCCTATCTTCCAACAAGATAGACTTTGGCTGTCCAGCAAGGATTGATTTTTTTTACTGTGTCAATCTTGCTACCCATCCATCCTATTTTTGCTGGCACAACAAAGCTGTACAAATGCAAAGACAATGTCCTGAAATGGCGAAAATTACGAACAAACTTTGCAACAAACATAAGCATGCACATGATTTTTGACCATTTCCAAAAACTTCTACGAAATGTCAATTTGTTAGTAGCAGGTTTGCTCATTTAGCAATTAGCACGCACTTGGTATGCTGAATGTAACATACACCTAATGTCAACTAACGCCAGAAATAGAACTGCAGCCACTATGCTTGTCTCTCTCTTCCTCCTCGTGTCCTCTCTGGTCATTGACATCCCCAATTTCCGTAATAGATGACTGATCCACCGGTATAGCAAATCGTTCGTGTTCCATTTCCTTGATGCCTAGGTTTGAGCGAGGATGGTTGGTTGGATCCCTGAAGATATTACAGTCCAGGTTACTGTCAAGTTCGGAGGCTAAGCCGTTTCAATCGGGAGGGTAGCAAATAGCAAGACTCAATCACGCGAGTGTCACCATCTTGAATAAACGTGTTAATTCATAAATTTAAAGAAAATAATTTTAAGAATATATAAATAATAAAAACCAAGTACCCAAAATTTTAATTAACATGATTCTCATATAATAAGTATACTTCACAAATTTATTTTAATAATTAAACAACACACGGTCACGTTTACCTGGAAACTTCATTAAATTAAAGTATATATAGTTACATTTGTAACTTGTTTAAGTTTTTACAATCTTTTTTGAATTATTCACTTGAAATCACATCTGCAATAAAATAGTATATGTTAGTTAAAAAATCAATTAAAATAAAAAACTTAATTCGTAATAATATATGAACAAAATTGTATCACTTTTGCTTAAATACCACTGTAAATTTTTTTAATATCTGTTTAAAATAATTATGTAATTTACACGTATTAATATCAATACCACAAAATACATTATTTTGTGATTAAATATCACAAAATACATATTACATGCAACAGTTATTAGTGTGAAAGTAAATACACCTTGTCCTATGCCTCCTATCTATGATAAGTGTCAAACATGAGTATGTGCTAGAAATTGAAGTGGATCCGATTATGTATGATACTTTATTATGAAATTTGATCATTTTCTTATCGTTTTCTTTGAACTATTTTTAAAACAGGATCATCTCAACCAACATAGTCGCACAAGTATCCAGCATTTGATGATATCTACAAAACGTGTCGAGAGAACTCTACAACCGGTGCATAATGAGTTAGGTAAGGAGTGTTGATTCCCTTAAAGCTTAGGTTTATTTATAATAAGTTTTGAACATTTTAGTAATTTAATTGAAATTAAATTCTAATTTTAATTAAATTTAATTATATATACGAATAATTCTAACTAAATACGATCTCATATTTAATCATAAAGTTTCTTAAACTTTACAAATCTAACTTAATTAAAACACCTTTCTCTTTTTAACTTATTCTTTATCTATAATTATTTGGTTCCAAAATATGTTAGCAATTGATATAAATTAACCCTAAATTATATTTAAGATTAGATAAATTAAACTTCTTTAATTTATCTTTAATCCTATAATTAAACAATTTATATCTATAGATCAAAATGAGCGTCTAGCAATACTTCATGATCACTCAAATATTTAGGAATGTTAAAATAATTTAACTAACTCTTGCATGCATGGTTTTTTCATCTAATTAAATCATTTCATTATATAATATTTTGATTAGACATAAATCATAGAATTAATGTCTACTATATTTGAGCCCAATCATGTTAAGTCTCCACTATTAGCAATTAATCCAATTAATGACATTTGTAAAATAGTTTACAAAGTATCATTCCACCTTGGCCAATAATTTTTTTAATCAATACTAATAAGAAAATGAATCAATCTCCCTAATTATTTTTGGGTGATGAATCATATCTTGATCGCTCAACTACCTTCATATAGTTTATGCTATATTCAGTGACTACTAACTGAGCTATACTTGACTGTAATAGGTCATAATTATTATCAAAACATAACAATCTATATATGAGATAACTTTGGAGATCTCAAGTCAAATGATCACTTATGCAATTATCACAATGAGAATTTCTATAAATGTTCCAAATGGATTTCTTATATGAGGTTAGTTCAGTGAACTTGTTCTCTAACAAGTACTCACAAGTTTGTTTAAGTATTTCCATACTTTAGTATATAGGATTGACTACTTCCTTCATAATATAACATACGTTAGTCTTTCTACATTATATTGACGTCAAATCTTAATAGAACAATGACGAATAATAATTTAAGGATAATACATAAATGTAATATAAATATCATAATTATGATCTCTTTATAATTTTATTTGCAATGTATATTTATCCTATGGACCTTATTATATATATTTGAATATGTATAAGATAAAGAATGCCTTTAAATTATTTTGTTACTAAACTGTATGTAACTGATTGGCTAAAGAGTGTAAACTAACAATCTCTCACTTGTACTAAGTCAACCATTTAAGTATCTTATACCATATCACTATATGATGATTATGCTACCACTGGGACAATAGTTTAGTCAGAGAATTTTATAAGATTCTCTATAGTGAAAATCTTATAACTTTCATCGTAATCATTATAATTAAGAGAAATTACCTAAATACATACTGAATCTTTGATGAGACCTTAGTTCCTTTTGCTCACCTAAAGGCTCTAATGTTCCATAATATACTACTTCCAGAATAATGCAAGGAACTATTCTAATTTCATTAAACATATTGATAAAATTAATCATTCTAAATGAAAAATGTGTTATGGCTTAATTATCAACTATTGTTATATTGGAAACTTTACAATCTCAAAATAATATTGTTTCAAGTAAAATATACCTTAATTATGAATTACTTCTAAAGTTAATATCCATAAAACCTTGAACTCAAACATTAACTCATACATAAAATAATAGATATCTTTAATACTTCATAAGTATCAAATATCTTCAATACTAAATATCTTTAGTACATTATCTATATACTTGGACTAGAATAGGTAAATAACTTCTATATCTATCTCTATAGATCTAATTCTCATAATTAAACTATTAGATTTTCATATCCAATAAGAATTGTTCTTAGACAACTATATTTTTAACAATTAAAAAATGAATTATTGTTCTGTATAAGTAATATATCTCTATATACTCCCACTAAAAAGGGCAATTATACTTCTACTAACCTTCTTGCAGACATGACAATTTCAAAATCATCTCTAAAATAAGCTATTTGGATTCATCATGAAAGTGAATATTTCAATGTCTCATATCCTTTTAACTATACATCAAATATATTAATAAAGGTACTAGTTCTAATTGGATGTTTTGTTATAAGATTTGTTCTTTTCAAATTTTATCTTATTCCCACTATGTATCTTGAGAACTATTCTCATATAAGTGGTCATTTCAAAAAATAGTTTGTTCAATAGGTCTATAATATTATATTCAACCTTTTGGATATCTCATAACCTTATTATCCAATTTTGTTATAAACCTAATGGATAATATATGCTTCAACTAAGCATCACATCCTGAAATCATTAGCTTTGACTCTTTCAAAGTCTAGTGTTCCATATGTAATATGAAATCTTGCTAATTGGTCTAATTGAAACTACTTAAGTTAAGTTATTACACTAGGTATAACTATAGAAAAATAAATATTTCATCATACAATATTTCATAATATATATTCTTCCTTACATAAATCTTACTCTTATATAGTATAGTTGTGGAGGTATTCACTAGAGGATCTCATTTCCTAAAAGTAACTGAAAAGTTAAATGTCACCACAATAATCTTATCAAAGTACTTCAACATTCTCAATGATTAATTTCTATTTAGATTTAAATAATATAAACTTTTTAAAATTTTAAATCAATATTTACTTAATATATATGACTATATCATATCAAGTTACTAGTACCTTTAATAAAGTATATTTATCATCATTTTATTAATTATTATTCCATCCAATACATCACATATATAAAATTAACAATTAAATATAATCATAAGCCTTTCACCAAAGGTTGATTTGGGTGTTCTTCAACTTAACAATTTTTTTTAGTCCCATATGATTTATAATCAAAAGGATACATATATTCTTGTATGTAACTTGATTCTCATTACGTTGATTTAACTAACATAGATTAAAAGGATAGTCTCAGTTATTTAACTTTATATTCTTACCACTTATGATAAGTATAAGTCTCCTATAATCTAACGTATATAAACTCTTTATATAAAATTGGATCAGCTAATTTTACTTAACATTTTGTTCTTATCATGCTTTGAATATTATAGTAATGTTGAATATAATTTCAATATAAAATACTAAAAAGCATGAATTAGAAAAATGTACAATCTCTACCATATCATGTATAGGCAAGAAAAGTCATGCAATCATTTTTCTTCCAATGACAACTATTATCATACTATAAAAAATATCTTCAATTATAGCTCATACTTATGCTTTTAACAGTGTAAATTGAATGAAACAATTCCATCATTGTACTATATCTTTTAGGTCTACTTATATTAACCTCTTACATCTTGCTACTATAGTGTTGGCATATATTTCACATGTTGTCATCCAATTTTATGAGATATTGATCAACTCAAAATATCAATACATTTTGTCATCCATATGATTTTGACATGTCTAAGAAACTTTAATACCAAATCATCATTAGGGATTAATAGAAAAATTGTATAATAGAAATACAACTTTTTTATTTGAATCTGAAAACTTATCTCAAACTCAAACTATGTCCAAGAAATTAAGTTCACTTAGTATCATCTATACTAAACAAGGTAAATTCCACTCAAATCAAAATATAGAAGTAAAAAAAGAAAGTAATTGATTATATGAATGCCAAATAAGATCAGGACTTCAATTATGTATTTGATTACTCCTATTATTTTATTCAAAATAGTAACCTTCACTACTATTCAGAAAGATTACTCTAGTCACTCTTATAGGATATGATCTCATTTAAAACTAACTGACCTTGAGTCACTCAACAAATCAACTAAACTTAAATTAGGTAGATAACATCCTTATCAATTATATTTCATATGACGCCTAGATTTGTTAGGAGACAACTCTTCTCAAATCATATCATATATGTTATTACTAACTTTACCTCTAAATTCATATGAACATAAGTCACTCATCCAAATCATACAAATTTAGTTCATTATGACTCATTAATTTAAGATAAACATATTTAGGTTAAAGGGCTTTAAGTTCTTCAACAAGCCTTAAAATAAACAAAACTTTGGTTTTATCCTTCAATAATGGAAAGCAACATCTCAACATGTACTTAATAATTTAACGAAGGATTTATTTTTATTCATCTCATCAAACATTATTTAGGAATCAATGAATTTAATCTAATTTAATGATTAAAAATGTTAGTCATATTATTTAGATTATGAAGGTCAATAACTTGACTTAAACGAAATTTGATATTTTATGTATTTAATTTGATTATGAGAATATAAGTTGCATAGTTTATTTATAGTGTTTCATGCAATTTTACTTACAGATTTTTGATAATTATTATGTACTTTCTTCCATCAGGTCCCTTAGCTCTAAGCTAACAGTCGTCTCCTTTATCCGCTATAGGGGTAGTGGATGATGTAGGAGTGGTGGATGGTGTAGCATGAGGAGCATAAAGTGATGGGTCATCTGCAACTGTAAGTCTTAGAGGGGGAGGTGGTGATTCAGTTGCAGCTAGAGACTGTGATGGTCCACCTTTACAGTAAGTACCTCTAAACATCAGTCTAAACCCAGGCCGCATTACATCACGTTGTCTCTTTGATCCTATATTTCTACCTAAAATTCATGGTTTATTGAAATTTCTAGAAATATAAGAATTTGAATTTGAATTCAATATTTGAAAAAATATATGCAAAGGGAAATCAAGCGATTTGTTGACTACATATTGAAGTACAAACATTGAAATCAATTATGAGAATTAATTGTTACAGTTATAAAATAATAATATAATTAGTCTAAAGCTGAGTCTAGTGTATTGCATCGATAAATCACAATGATATAATTATTTACTTAGATTCCAAGTGACATGAGAGTCGATAAAGGTAAATGAGTCCCCGATGTTTGGATTCCCAGGAAGGGTCCTGGCATGTTCGAACACACCAATGGAAACAGTGAAAGTTCTTCCCTCACATGTAGGGTTTTCAACATCTTCAAGCAATAGCAGAAACCGCTATTGCTAAACTTATAGAGGATACAGTGAATGAGTTCCTAGATTTAAGACAGAAGACAAACTCTCTAGATGAATTGCCAGTACGAAATGGTTTACCTACAACACAATTAGTATAGAACTTAGATATTGTCAGATTAGATACTCGTTAAACAAACCAATATTGGAGCAACATACGTACGTGAATGTCAAGATGAGCTCTGTGGAATTGAAGAATTTTCCAAAGAAACCAATTTCCCTAATCCTTTTGGACCATTGTGACATTGTTCCTTCCTCCATCGTCATACATGTCATCTTTGAGATTCAAGCAAGCTTAAAACAACATGTAGTATATACCATCAAATGTCAATATATAGCTTCATAAAAGGAAATGAGATGTACATAATAAGGAAAGTGATGTTGTTTAGATGATAATATACACCTTGAAGAAGAAGATCATGGACGACAAATGATCATAGTGTTTGAAGTGGAGATTTTTGTTGCATTGTTTACTCCTTCAGCAGGGACAATTTTGCCACATTAATGGAATGAATTACTACCATTTGGAACCAAATGCCATGTCAACATTCCTTGATTAAGAATTTGAATTCAATATTTGACACAATATACTGAAAAGGAAATAATCTTCTTTGTCAAATAA
>JANSVA010000006.1:5606018-5633039 GCA_025504915.1 Erythroxylum reticulatum
TGGATCTTTACGTTAAAGTTCTTGTATAAGATGCATGCTACTGCTAGGTTTATTTTACATTTGGTATCAGAGCTCCAGACTACCTTCATCTTGCCTTAGAAGCCACCGAAAAGTTTGCCTCTATTTTACGCTGTTATGGTTAAGTTTCTGCCAAATATATATATGTTTGAGGTTGTTGCATTTTTCGACATTTTGTACCTCCTTAAGATGTTAGAGTCATGTTTTTGCCATCCATGGAGCACTCGACAGCGTCTAGATCGTGAAGGATGAGGAGGGACGACAACCGTACATGGAGCTTCGAACGTTGTCATTCGTGTAGCATTGCATAATTGGTTTTTTGACTTCTCGTACGGCTCACGACCTCCACGTCGTCCCAACGTCGGCCTCCATACACACGCCAGCGTCCTCTGCTAGTCTAGAGTGTCGAGGCTTTGACTGGTTCCAGCTGGGTCACACCTGACCCGGCTAGAGGTTGAAGACGACCCTGACTTTCGTTTTTTCTTTTTTTAAAATAAAAATATTAATAATATTATTAATATTAATTTTGTTAATATTAGTGATAAATTGAGTTAATTCAGACCTAACCTATTATGTTATGATTTGAATTATAAAATTATATGTGATAATTGTTTAATTTTGCACAAATTACATGTGATTAATTGAAAATTTTGTGTGTATAAATTCATGATTATTATACTTGCAAAACTAGATTAAATATTTTACACATTATTATTTGATTTATTTGCATTATTTATGACTTGATGCAAATATTTAGGCTTTAATTTAGACTTTAAAATAATGTTAGTGATCATATGATTTTAATTAATTAGGAGTATCCACAGCATCTCAAATTAATTATAATTATACATTTAGTTTTAAGATCACATTAATACATTAATTGTAATTAATCGTACGTGATATAATAAAATCTACCCACAGGAATTTTATTATATTTGTGTGATTAATTAGGATAAAATATCATATTATATTTCTTAATTTACCCACAGGAATTAAGAAAAGGATCATAATTCAATAGTTTTATCATAATATTTCGAATGAATCTAATTAAGTAACACTTTAGCCCGCAGGCAAGTCTTATGTCACTAGATTCATCTTTTAAATGTATGACTTACATTGGTAAATCATGAATTATTATTGTTCTCAAAATATATATAACGAGTATATATTTTTATTTCTCAGTTTGCAGTTACTGAAATAATTAATATTTCTAATCTTAAGTGTGATATTCCCAAATTGAGAGGTGATAACTATAAGGATTGGAAGGAGAGAATTCTGCTTCATTTGGGCTGGATGAATATAGACTATGTTATTAGGAAGAACGAATCACTGAGTACGATTGAGACGAGCACTCCAGAAGCTATTGCTCTTTATGAAAGGTAGGAGAGATATAATCGTCTCTCCATGACTTTCATAAAGACCAAAATATTTTCTGTCATTCGTAGTTCTGTTGAACAACATAGTAATATTAAAGATCTATTAAAGGCCATTGATGAGCAATTTGCTACATCTGATAAGGCCCTTACCAGCACTTTAATTATGTAGTTGTCATCCTTGAGACTCACTGGAATAAAGGGCATACGTGATCATATCATGCGTATGAGGGACACAGCAGTTCAGCTGAAAGCGCTGGAAGTTACAATATCGGAATCTTTCCTAGTGCATTACATTATATGCACTCTGCCTCAATTCCTAGTGCATTACATTCTATGCACTCTGCCTCAACAATACGGTCCTTTCAAGATCTCCTATAGCATACATAAGGACAAGTGGTCGATCAATGAACTGTTGACCATGTGTGTGCAAGAGGAGGAGAGGTTATTGATGGAAGATAGTGAAAGGGTCAATTTGACCATTTTAGGAAGAAAAGGCAAGGCAATGCCAAGAATAAGGGAAAAGGCAAAATTACTCCTCAAGCCGATATAAAGAAGTCGTCAAAGTGTTTCTTCTGCAAGAAGAGGGGACACATGAAGAAAGACTGTGCTAAATTTAAGGACTGGCTCGATAAGAAAGGTACTCAAATTTCTTTTGTTTGTTATGAGTCTAATATGGTTAATGTTAATCATAACACATGGTGGATTGATTCTGGTTCTACAATCCATGTTTCAAATACTTTACAGCGTATGAAAAACCTAAGGAAGCCGGTGGGAAGTGAACAAGTCATCTATTCAAGTAGCAAGATGAGTTCACATGTGGAAGCCATCAGCACTTGCAATTTGGTTTTGAGTTATGGTTTTGTTTTGTGCTTGGAAAAGACCTTTTATGTTCCAAATTTCTCTAGAAATTTGATTTTTGTATCAAGATTTATACCATTTAGTTTTTCCTTTAACTTTTCAGATTCTGGTTTCAGTTTATGTGATGGATCTAAAGTTATTGGTTGCGGTACATTATCTAATGGTCTTTATTCCCTTCAGTTATAAAATAATGATGCTTATAATTCGATGCATGTCACTGCTAGATTTAAACGATGTGTTGAGAATGAAGAATCCTCTATGTTGTGGCACTGTAGATTAGGACACATCTCCATTAAGAGAATTAAGAGATTAGTAAATGAAGGGGTACTTAGGACTTTGAATTATGCTGACTTTGAGACTTGCGTGGATTGTATTAAGGGTAAACAAACTAACAAGTCTAAAAGGGGTGCCAAGAGGAATACAAACTTATTAGAAATCATACATACAAATATTTGTTGTCTAGATATGGATGTAAATAGTCTAAAATACTTTATCACCTTCATAGATGACTATTCGAGATATATGTATCTCTACTTACTTCATTCTAAGGACGAAGCTTTGGATGCCTATAAAATGTTTAAGGCTAAAGTGAAGAATCAATGTGGAAAGCTGACTATGGTAGATACACTAAAAGTGGACAAGCACCTAGTTCTTTTGCGAAGTTTCTTCAAGAACATAGGCTTGTTACCCAATACACCATGCCTGGTTCTCCGGATCAGCATGGTATGGCAAAAAGAAAAAACCGAACCTTAATGGACATGGTGAGAAGTATGATGAGTAACACAAAACTTCCTCAATTCTTGTGGACAAAAGATCTAAAGACGGCTGTGTATATATTAAATAAGGTTCCAACCAACGCTATCTCAAAGACACCTTTTGAGTTATTTAAGGGTTGGAAATCGAGTTTGAGGCATATACGCGTTTGGGGATGCCAGTCTGAAGTGAGAATTTACAACTCATATGAGAAGAAGCTAGACCCAAGGACCATTAGTGGGTATTTCATTGGATATACTGAAAGGTATAAGGGGCATAGATTCTATTGTCCATATCACAGCACTAGAATTGTGGAATCAAGAAATACAAAATTTCTCGAGAATGAATTAATCAGTGGGAGTGGTTATTTTCTAGACATAGTTTCTGAAAACGGCCATTATGAAGCTCAACTCTCTGGTTCAAGTGATATATTGATTGCTATTCACACCCCTCAAGTTCAAACGGATGTGGGATAACCAGTTACTGAAGTTCCACAAGTTGTTAACACTAATCCAGTAGATCAAGTTGTAAATGAGGAACAACCAAAAATTATTGAGCAACCAGTTGAGCAACAAGTTCCTCGTGAGGATAATCATACAACATTAAGGAGATCCACTAAGGTTAGAAGGTCAGCAATACCTAGTGATTATATAGTGTATCTACAAGAGTCAGATTACAACGTTAAAGCCGAAATGATCCTGAAATGTTTTCACAAACCATGAGTTCTAAGGAATTAGACTTCTGGTACAATGTTATGAAGGATGAGATGGATTCTATGGCATTTAATTAAGTCTGGGATCTCATTGAGTTGCCAAATGGTAGGAAACCTATTGGATGTAGATGGGCATTTAATACAAAGAAAGACTCACAAGGCAACATTGAGAGACATAAAGCAAGACTTGTTGCCAAAAGGTTCACTCAGAAGGAAGGAATCGACTACATGGAGACATTTTCTCCTGTATCTAAGAAAGATTGTCTTAGTGTAATCATGGCATTAGTAGCTCATTTTGATCTTGAGTTACATCAAATGGATGTGAAAACAACGTTCCTCAATGGTGAACTAGAGGAAGAGGTTTACATGAAACAACCTGAAGGATTCTCCTCTACTAATGGTAAGCATTTAGTCTGTAAGCTTAATAAACCCATATATGGGTTTAAACAAGCCTCCTGATAGTGGTATTTAAAATTTCATGAGGTTATCACTTCATTCGGTTTTAAAGAGAATATAATGGACCAGTGTTTATACCAAAAGGTCAGTGAGAGTAAGACTTATTTTCTTGTGTTATATGTGGATGACATTTTGCTTGCAACTAATGATAAGGGTTTGCTATATGAGGTGAAACAATTTATCTCAAAGAATTTTAATATGAAGATACAGGTGAGGCATCTTATGTCATTGGCATTAAGATCCATAGAGAAAGATCTTGAGGCATTTTGGATTTGTCTCAAGAGACCTATATCAACAAAATTTTAGAGAGATTCCGGATGAAAGATTATGCACCAAGTGTAGCACCCATAGTCAAGGGTGATAGATTCAATTTGAATCAACGCCCGAAGAATGACTTTGAGCGGGAACACATGAAGAACATTTCATATGCTTCAACTGTAGGAAGCCTTATATATGCTCAAGTCTCAACCTGACCTGACATTACATATGCTGTTGGAATATTAGGAAGATATCAAAGTAATCCAGGTATTGATCACTGGAAAGTTGCAAAGAAGGTTATGAGATATCTTCAAGGCACAAAGGACTGCATGCTTTTATATAGATGAACTGAGAACTTAGAAGTAGTTGGAGACTCCGATTCAAACTTTGTTGGCTGCATTGATTCAAGGAAATCAAAATCTTGTTATATTTTCATGCTAGTTGATGGAGCTGTAACTTGGAGAAGTACCAAGCAGACCCTGATTGCTACGTCCACTATAGAGGCTAAGTTCGTATCATATTTTGAGGCCATCTCGCATAGTATATGGTTGAAGAGTTTCAAATATGGGCTCAGAGTTGTTGATTCAATTTCTAAGCCATTAAAGTTATATTGTGACAACTCCGCTGCGGTCTTTATGGCTAAAAATAACAAGAGTGAAAATCGAAGTAAGCATATCGACATTAAGTATTTAGCCATAAAAGAACGTGTTAAGGAAAAGAAAGTTATCATAGAGCACATTAGCACTGATTTGATGATTGCAGATCCTTTAACTAAAGGCATGCCACTTAAGCAGTTTAAGGATCACGTAGTGCACATAGGACTTGGTTCCACAATGTAATTTTGTTGTACATTTGTTTATTCAATGGAGCTCTTATTTAGTTTGATATTTTCTCATAAATTTTATGCACACATATTTTGATTGGTTTTGAGAAATGTCATTTAATTTGGACCTAGAATAAACATATGGTTTATTTATTAAGTTGAAGGTTTAATAATGAGAAATTTTGTATATGTAATATATGAAAGATAATACTCACTATAAGAGGACCTATCACTATGATTCATATATTTGATTCGTTGTTATGTATGGTGGTTTTGTGTCAAATGGACTAAGTGAGAGAATGTAAGATTTTTTACCGAACCTTACCTAACCTCATACTGTTCACGTATGATTATATGGTCCATTTAATCATAAATCCTTAACTTACACACAGTCTGTCGCCCACATCCCCGACCTTCCTTCTCTGTGATGGGCAGTAGGTATGGAAGTATTGTTTAAAACGTCAGTTTGGTCCCTATTCTCACGACGCATCTTGTTGACCCCATCGGTTATACTAAGGAAGAGGATAGAAGCTCCAAACTTCATAGAAACATCCACATCTTCGGTAAAAAAACAATGGCTGGAGGTATATATTTCTTGGTTTAAGCTTTCGTTGTTGAACATATATATGTGTGTGTGGTTTTATATGCATGGATCTTTACGTTAAAGTTTTTATATAAGATGCATGCTAATGGTAGGTTTATTTTACACTAAGTTCCTCAACTATCGTTATCTCCTGCCACAATAACAAAATTCCATAAGCTTATCCCGTCACACATCCTCTCCACAAGAAGAGTGGTTAGCTTGGAAAGAGGGCAGCGAGAATGCTATGTTATAGAAAGCCGGTCATATGTTGAGATTTTAAATCCAATATTGACTTTTGTCGAGTAGAAAATAATGAGAAAATGGATATAAGATACGTACTTGCAGGCATCAATGCACCTTGCCTTCTTCCCGTCACACATCCACTTCGCAAGAAGGGTGGTTAGCTTGCAAGGAGGGCAGCGAGAATGCGATGTTATAGAAAGCCGGTCATATGTTGAGATTTTAAGTCCAATATTGACTTTTGTCGAGTAGAAAATAATGAGAAAATGGATATAATATACGTATTTGCAGGCATCAATGCACCTCGCCTTCCGATAGATACAAGAGTTAAGGGTGACTTTGAGTTCAAAGACTTTATGCATAGCTTGAGAATATATATAGCCCAACTAGCAGTGCTCACTCCTCAACTCATTGGAACTGACAAATTAAGGTGCCATTGAGATTTTATCGGCCTATGAGCTTATATATCAGTAACGGGCCCAGGGAATAACTAAAATTTTTCATTCACGAATGTTTTTCTATAGGGTCACACATCTTATTCCAAGATTTGATACATTTAAGCAAATATTGCGTTGTAAAGATAAGTGTAACACCTCACATGGCCAGTGAGTAAGGCTTTAGCAATGCTAGAAAACTAAGTCCACCTGCAGCAATATAGCTCACGTGGAAGGAATAGTTTAATAAAATTACTTGAACACTGTCCTGTGGCAATTGATAACAGAAGCATATGTATAAATCCAGACACATTTTAGCCCTTTACTGTAAGTAGTAACTAGTTGTAAGCACATAGCTGCAAGGGAGTTCAGGAAAACG
The DNA here is from genome assembly GCA_025504915.1 of Erythroxylum reticulatum. Classification (NCBI taxonomy): domain Eukaryota; kingdom Viridiplantae; phylum Streptophyta; class Magnoliopsida; order Malpighiales; family Erythroxylaceae; genus Erythroxylum; species Erythroxylum reticulatum. The sequence continues at coordinate 5,612,909 of JANSVA010000006.1, forward strand.
TTATTTCTAACTGCGACGTGGAAGTACGAAAGAAAAGACAAGGGATTGTCAACTATGCAGAACATTTTAATATTGGGTCATTTATTTTGATACAGCTATTGAGTGTCGCCTTATCCTTACGGAAGATATGACGGAACCTGCTTTCTTAGACTTGTTATCTAATGTATTTTGTTTAATTTTCTATTATAAAAAAAAAAAAGAAATGACAAGGGAGTTGTGGAAAGTGCAAAGCAGAGGCGCCTAAATTAGGTTTGTTTGGTCTAAAGTTGTCCGAAGTCAAACAGCAGAGGCTTGTAACCTTCGATTTAATCTTTTTTCCTGTGGAGATTACATCAATTAAGTTATATTTTCTGACGTTATTTTCAATAATTTACTATAAAATAGCCGACAATAAGCTTGAACTGTTTTGGCCTATTGATTTCAGTCTAATGCTCATGCATCTCTGTCCCATCATTCGCGTTGTGCAATTAAGTCCACAATTGCGAAACAACCTTCGATATCATTAGCATAATCGACTCTTTAGTGGGGAATTGCAGTGAAAGTGAGAGGTGGGATAAAATCCTCGATGCACAAGCTTGTGCATCGTAATTAAGCTAGGTAGAAGATGCTCCGAAATAGAGAAAAGATTAAACAGCAGGGAGGAAGCGAGAAGAAGGGTAGCAAAATGATTGGAAAAGGATTGATTGCTTAAGCATGAAGAAAAACGGCTTCATTTCTTATTTACTTCACGAAAATGCAGAGTAGTATAATTACAAGATGGAATAACGATTTTATTAATGTTCACAGTATTCGATTATCTCAACAAAAATAATTAACCAAGTATTTCAATTATTAGAATTTGATCACATTAATTTTTTGTCAATTAAATTAGACCAAGATGCTAATCAAGCGATAACATTCTCGTTATCATTTACATTGCATGTAAATACTATTCGACATAAAGAAAACAAAACTGTTGGCTGACTATAATGAAGTTGATATTGGCATGTGTAGAAGCCAATGGTTTCTCGGAAATTAGATTCTTGTACACTGTTAAATTAGTCACGCTTATACTCGACTATATAAAACTTATTTGTTAATCACAGTCAGTTGGAGTTTGATGATGATTAGAGACGGACATGGATGTAAACTCGACGAGGGATCCAGAGTACTAGACCTTCATCCGCATGTGCTATGTGATAGGCTAGCTCTAGCTCTGGGTTTTTCCTGTGAAACGTCAGTGACTTGGGAAAAGAAAACATTTACAGGTCTATAATTAGCCGTCCCAATTCCCATGTAAACAGGCCAATGATCAAATGCGTGAAAAAAGGAGCCACTGCCGCTGAAAGCACGGTTTGTCTTCTTCCATAAGACCTTTACCTGCCTGTCTGCTGTGAAATTATGATGAAGGCGACCAAACCTCATCCGATGGCCAGAGTTTAATTTTATCAATCCTTTGGCATCAAGTGGACGGCTGGTTGGCTGTTGTGTGGAACTGTTGGATTGGTAACTTGGATTGTCTCTCCATTTCTTTTCTTATCCTTGCAACCTTTTCCGCGCGAGAGTTTATCTATCTCTCACGTTTTTTTCTTGACGTTTTGATTTGGATACATACCTATAGCCAACCTACCGACCAATCAACCATTTTAGACCAGTCTTAGCTTGACTTTTTTAAATTTTAAGTAGGATCATAAATAGTCCGGTCGTGTATTTAATTTAAATGGATATCGATTAAAATGTTAGAGTTAAGAGCCTTAGAAGGAATCGAAGGAAAAAATAAATAAATGAATTGTAAAATAAACTATGATTGTTAATGAATCAGTGTTTCTCCATTACTACTGTTCTTGCTAAAGCAAAGCAGCCCAAAATGTGGAAAATACAATATTCTCTTCTTTTTCAGCCAACAAAAGTAAAACCGTTCATACAAAAGTGATGTCCTCTAATTAAAAACAATCTTTTTTTTTTCCTCCCACGTGATTATTCTCTCAAAGAAACAAATACCATAATAAACTTTGATATTCTCTTCACAATTAATCATCTATTATGTCACTGTTTGAGACCCAATTATATGCCTATCTCAGAACTCTATCGTCTTTCACGCTTGCTTCTTTTAGTATAGATTAACCATTGATGATCAAGATTTTGATTTGTCTTCTCTGCTACTAGTTCTATAACAATAACACCCTCCTTAGAATTAGTCTTGTCCTCAAGACTATAATTGGGATACTGTTCGCAGAATTCGTCTCTATTGATCCAGGTTGTCTCTTTTGATGATTTGCCTTTCCACTGCACCAATAGCTGGTGGGAACCATCTTCAATTCGTATTGCGAAGATAGAATCATGTTCTACCATTTCATTTTCTCCAATAATAAGATCAAAGGCAACTCAGTAATTACTTTATGATCTCTCACTACCTTTTTAAGCAAGGTAATATGGAATACGGTATGTATTTGAGAACCTTCTGAAATATCTCCTAATCATGATGGATTGTTGGCGATAAGCTCGTAACTTTAAAACTACCTTATCTCCCACCTCAAAAGATACCTCCCTTCGATGTTTATTAGCTGAAAGTTGCATTCTTTGTTATGCCTGATGTAAACGTCCCTTTAATTCACAAAGCATAGTCGCATGATCCTGTAAGGAAGCATTAACAACTTCTACCTTGGATTCTCAGGGAAGGAAATGGGGAATAGTAAGAAGCTTGCGACCATACACCACTTCAAAAGGCATGCAATCAGCTAATATTTGGAAGCTAGTATTATAACAATATTTTGCCTAAATTAACCACCGTGCCCATTGTTTAGGTTGCTCGCAAGTAAAACATTGAAGGTAAGTCTCAAGACTCCTATTCAAAACCTCAGTTTGGCCATCAGTTTCAGGGTGGTAAACAGAAGACATATGTAGGACTGACCCTTGTAGTCTAAAATACTCGTTCCAAAAATAGAAACAAATAAAGGATCTCTATCCGATACGATAGACTTAGAAATCCCATAAAGACGTACCACCCCTTTTGCAAAATTTCAGCAAGTTTGGTTGTTGTCGTTGGGTGTTTAATAATTATAAAATGAACATATTTAGATAGACGATCAACCACATTGAAGATGCTATCGACATCATCAGATTTAGGAAGTTTGATTATAAAATCCATAGAGATATCCTCCCAAATGGCATTCGGAAGCAGTAATGGTTGTAATAAACCTGCAGGATTCATGGTCTCATATTTTTGCTTTTAACATGTGAGGCATTCAGCAACAAATATCTTGACAGTTTGGAACATTCCTTACCAATAAAAGCTCGTAGAGACTCTATGGTGTGTTCTAAAGGCCCCCGAATGACCTCCCATCGGTGTGGCATCAAACTCCATTAATAAATGATGAACCCAAGTTGAAGAAGCATTTACTGCAAGTCTCCCTTTATAGTATAATCTACCTTGTATCCTAAAGAAAGACAGATTAGTAGGTTGACCTGATCTGAGTGCTTGCATAATGGGCCCCAAAAAGACGTCAGTTTCCACCTCTTTAGTTATTTCATCAAGATCAGCCCATTGAGGTTTGCTAATCACGAATAATTCGATATATGATCCTTTTCAGGAAAGAGCATCATCAAATTTATTTGAAATACCAGGATTGTAAATCACAACAAAATCATACCCCATTAATTTAGCCAACCAATGTTGCTATGCAGGTGTTATGATCTATTGTTGTAGCAAATGTCAAAGGTTACTATGATCTGTCCTCACCAAGAATTTACGACCCAATAAATATGAACGTCAATGTTGTATTGATAATGCCAAAGCCATCATCTCATGTTCATATGCTAATTTCGATATTGATTTATGTGCCAAAGACTTGCTAAAAAAAGCAATAGGTCATAAGTCTTGCATCAACATCGCACCAATCCCACTTCCCAATGCATCACATTTAATAACGAACTATTTAGAAAAATCAAGCATGACAAGAACAGGGGTTGTTGTTACAACTATTTGAAATTCCTCAAAAGCCTTTTAAGCCTCACCATTCCACTGAAATTGATCATCATTTGCTTTTTGCAGCAATTGAGTCAAAAGAGAAGCAATTCCGCCATAGTCCCGAATAAAATGACGATAACATCCAGTGAGACCCGAAAATCCTTTAACCTCCTTCACACTCGTTGGTCTAGGCCATCGTAAAATAGAAGATATCTTTGATGAATCCAAAGCCATGTTATTAACGAACAACACATGGCCAAGATACTTGATTGAGCTTTTCTTGAAGATACATTTCTTTTAGTTTGCCACAAAAGAATTTTGATGCAACATAATAAAAGCAATTAACAAGTGCTCCATGTGTTCCTCCCGTATTCGGCTATAAACAAGGATATTATCAAGAAAAACACCATAATAAATTTGCGTAAATAAGGACAAAATATGTCATTCATGGTGGCTTGAAAAGTTGTCAAAGCATTAGTTAAGCTAAAAGGCATAACAAGGAATTCATAATGCCCGGAATGAGTTTGAAATGTAGTTTTTGGTATGTCAGCCGCTGCAACCAGAATTTGGAGATACCCCGACTTCAAATCAATCTTTGAGAAATAACATGCATTATGTAGCTCATCCAACAATTCTTAGATCACCAGAATATGGTATTTATCAAGTATAGTAGCCTTGTTAAGTGCTCGTTAATCCATGCAAAATCTCCAGCTACCCTCTTTCTTCTCCATAAAAAGAGCTAGGCTATAATAAGGGTTGGACCTTGGCTATATAATTCCAGCAGAGAGCATATCATCCACCAATCGTTCAATTTCTTCCTTTGAAGGTGTCCGAAATGGTAAGGCCTAACCACCACAGGTCCTTCCCCCTCCTTCAATTGTATTTTGTGATCCCTAACACGAGGCAGTGGTAAGGCTAGTATGTCAGAAAATACACAATTAAATTCCAAAAGCAGCCTTGAAAGCTCTTGTGATTGAAAAGTTGTCAACATTTCTCCCAAACACGTTTCCCTTTCCAATTCCCATAAAAAGACATAATACTCAATGTTACTCAGTTTCGCCAATCTTTGAATTGAAATAGGGATTTAATCAATGAAGAATTCCCACGTAAATAAGCAGTTTGTCCATTATACTCAAAATGCATAATTAAAGTGTTATAACATGTATATCACCTAGATGTAAATTTCATATCAATAATATTAATTGAGAGTTGTAAACACAGACCTCGTGATAAGATCTAACGACCACCACCCAAACGAACATGAAAAAACGAATCATCAGAAATCTTAAGCTATAATTTTCTTACATATAAACTAGAGATAAAATTGTGGTTAGTGCTGCTATCAATCAAAATGCAAACAAGATACCCTACAATTGAACCCAATAATTTCAACGTTTCAGGAGAATCTAACCCTGCCATTGTTAATAAACTTAGATCCAATATTTGTAGTTGTGGTTGGGTCATCTCTTCCCCATCAATGTGTTGGTTGATGTTCGAAGAGGGAGCCTCCTCCTGTACAAGAGCGAGCTCATCCTCGTCTACATCATCGGCCGCAATAAAAATAACATGTATTGACTTGTTGGAGCAGACATGTAAAGGATGATAGGGTTGACGACATTTAAAACATAAACCCTTAGAACGTAACTTTTACTTGTCATTAAGAAGTTTGGATGTAAGAGAAGATGGTTGTGGTGGTCGATTTTGTAACCCAAAAGTGGAAGTAACGTGTGTGGTTATCGTTGGGTGTTTACTAGTTGAAGACACAACGCTTCCCACTTGAGTTGGGCAGCTTGTGTTGGGTCGAATCCCGCCTAGGCCCAAACCTGTATAAGTTGGTTATCCTATTAAAAATAGTGGTAGGGCAGAATTTAACCCAAATCTGGTAGAATATTGTGCCTAAGATTAATGCGATCCATAGTGATTGGACCCATGAATAAAACACAATTCTCTCTCAATTTACAAGGCTAATTCCATTACGGACCAAATGTCTATAGCATCGTGATTTCATATTCGTACCCCAATTTCCTCCTTCAAGCCATTTAGGGAAATCCCCAAAGAATGGTTGTCACTCATCGAAAAATGCATCCAGATATTCATGGATAGATCCAACCTGACAAAGAGATAACAAGCATTTATAAGGGTTTGAAATTGAGTCACCGCCATAACGTTTAGAAGTTCACCCTTCAACATAGGCCAGTCCATGGTAGGAAAATGTTCTCATAACCAACGAACCCAATGTAAGGTTGTGCCATCCATAGAAACCAAAGCAACAGAAACCTTCATATAAGGAGTGTTATCTAACTCAAAATAATGTTCTGCGCGAATACACCACCCATTTGGGTCTGCCCCATCGAAAACCGGTAACTCAAGCTTTTTGACAACAACTTGAGGCTCAAAAACAGAATGATGTGAAGAAGAATATGGGATATGGTTATTAATAGGCATCTATGGTTAAGGATTCTCCAAATTGGACTCCCCAACCCCATCTAATGGTTGTTTTCCTTTACGTAATGAAAATGCTGAAGATGGACGTTCATATTTGAAAACTCTATAGTAAGGGTAGCGAAACTATGATCATGAGACTCATTGTCGACTCATAATTGTGATGGGTAATCATAAATGACAACGTAGCTCTTCTCTAACCCCCTCCACTTTCTCCTCCAATCTAGGGGCAACCATGATTAGAAGCTCAATGAAAGCGCCAATTTGTTAGAGTTAAGAGCTAGAGACAATAAAAAAACAAGTGAATAGTAAAGAAAACTCTAATTGTTAATGAATCAGTGTTTCGCAATTACTACTGTTCTTGTTAAAGTAAAACAGTCCAAAATCTAGAAAATACAATGCTCTCTTCTTTTCCAGCCAAAAAAAGTAAAATCGTTCATACAAAAGTGGCGTCCCTTAATTAAAAACAATCATTACATATATATCCTCCTCCCACGTTATTATTCTCTCAAAAAAAGAAATATCATAACAAACTCTGACATTCTCTTTACAATTAATCATCCATCATGTAACTATTTGAGACCCAATTATAATGTAACACACCACTGCTATAGAGCATATACCCGAATATCCAGAGGACATTCAAGAACATACCCTATGAGAATGGAATGCTAGAGTAATCATATTCACTATTATGGCATCATACAGAACATAAGTCATCATAAGTTCAACATTTCTCATTTCATTTCACAAACATCATTTACATTGTCATTACATCTCATAATCTATATATATACATTACAAAAACATTTGAGGGTTTACTATTCTTTACAAAATATCTAACATGAAATGAGATGCTAACATAAACAATCTATCTAAACTCCTCAGACATCAATTCACCAGACCTTTGAGCCATTCCTGATTCCAAAATTGGCAATACTAGACTGTTACTAGATTACCTTAGAAGCTACGTCTCCTCAGTACCTGAAAAATAACGTTGCAATTTTGATAAGTTTTGCAAACTCATTGAGTGAACTATCATCGATGTGCTCACTCGAGTCAAAACACAACATCACAAGTTTATCATATTAGCTTGAATCAATGCCCATACAGTTTTGTATACCAAATCACACTATACATAATATCTCAATAAGCATTTTATAATACAAACATATCATATAATCTTTTCAGAACAATCCAATATTTCACCTCAATCATTCATATCATCAACATGTATACAAGTATTGCAGATCACTATATCAACACAATTTAGTTCTTTTTTTCCCATTCATTCACATGTACAAAAACATAGAATAACATTATATCAACTCAATTTAGTCATGCTTTACAATGTTTCACATGATATATGTAAAGATATATATGCAATGCATATGAGACTCCACTTTTATTTTTATTTTGTTATGACCAATTGCCTATTTAACTGTCCCGTATCTATTATAGATATTGAGCTTATATCAGGTACTATCTCATACCCATTATGGATAACGGGCTCAATAATCATTGAGCTTGTGGCTCTGTGTGCACATTTCTGAGCTTTAGCTTTTTTTCACGTTAGTCACTCTGATCATACCTCCTTTATCTGATCATGCATATCAATGTAATAAAAATGCATCAAATCACATATTATGCTATCAATAACTCTCATTCAGTATGCATAGTCATATACTAAATTTATCGGATCTAAATCTGGCATTCAACATATAGTTGAGAACACAATTTTCATATTCACATTCAATTTGCAAACACTTCCAATACAGTCCCTAATATAAAACTCCTCGAACCATTAATGTCCATAATTAACACAATCATATCGATAATAGTTCAATATCTAACCTTTAATTAAAAACAATTCAAATATAGTGAGTAAACATCTAGGTTAACTCACAGTATGCTCCAGATAGTTATTACCTTGACAAGCCGGCAATGTCTGGAAATTGTCGATCAAGTTGTGCTTCTAAATCATGCAATACACACATATGTACAGATTACTAACTTGTTTAATCAAAAAAGTACTTAATCATATACATGTATATGTGTCATGTTCAATGTAAACTCAATTGACTTTTCCCAGGTATGTATCCTTAATCACAAGTCTTGATCATTCAAATATTATAGCTTGTACATAACTTATTTTCAATTAGGTTATGCATTAAGTAAGTTTGATTACTCCAAATTCATCACTTATTCATTCACCAATCCTTTTCTTTTCTAATGCTTTATATTTACATAATTTCCCAATTATCATTCATTTATACCTAGTTCACATTGTTCATATCCTTTGAATTACATTTACATTCATAAGAACATCTTTATACCATTAACAACTCATACTTTCCAAATTCATATACGCTGATATCAAAAAAATCCATTCCTTAAGTTTCAACTTCAATTAACAAACTAAACTTATAAAACCCTTACCCACTTAATCCAACATAAAACTAGGTTTATTTTCAAGCCTCAATCAAGTTCAAACACGCCAATGTAAAGTGTCTTGTCCTTATGTGATTCAGCAATTGCACAAAACAAAATTTACCATGTCAAAACATTGCCAAGCTAATGCATCTGCCCATGGTCGTGAGATGAGTGCCATGATCATGGATTACCTATTTTCCCGCAATTTTCCAAATTTAAACACCTTCATTCCAATTTCATAACAACTTCATATTAGTTACTAAATTATATGTCAAGTATACCTTAATTATGTGTCAATTCCTCACCAATTTCATCTTCAATTCTAACTCAAAATCATTCATTTAGCAGCTCATAACTATTGTCTTTCATGCATCAAAACAAAACAGAAACTATCCAATTCACTATCACATTCCAACACAACCTCATCATCAATATAATATACAATTTATCCCAATTTCATCATCATAAACTTTCTATTATAACATGTCATAAAGAAAAATCTTTTACTTACTTGTCTAGTTCAAATTCCAGCTCAAAGATTAAGCTAATTTAGCTCTCCATGCATGCAAAAATCATCACAAATTCAAGGTAGGAATTGAATACAATAAGGTTTCATTAGAATTGTTTTTAAATATTCTGCTGCTACTTCTATAATAGGAGCCTTCTCTGCTGCTACTTCTATAACAAGAACCTTATTATATTTAATTAGACATACGTAGAATAATTAAATACAATAAGGTTTCATTAGAATTTTTTTAAAATATTCAAGCATTGAAACCTTCAACTTGGTTCTTTTTTATGAATTACATGAACTCTCTCGGGTCTCTTGAAACCTTTTTCAGTATGGGTCTCTTATGGTATGTATTTCTCCTAAAGTTTATTGCTAATCTTAGACATGTTCTACAAGTACATTATTTTGTGTTGTATTTAGTACTCTTTCTAATTATTTTTAATATTACGAGTATTGTTTTTCTTTAATACTTATTTGAATTGTTTTGTATTTTTGTATTTAGTTATTTTTCTTACCTTTTATTTTTATTTGATTGATTAATTTATTTGACTTTATTTCTTACATATATCTGCACATCCATTTATCATTTTGTAAGATATTCATGACACATTGCATGTGGGTCTATCAGAAATAACATCTTTATTTAGTAGGCATATAGGACCTCCCTAAATCCTGCACCTTAGTGAAACTACAATTGGGTGTTGATGATGATGATTAGTTCTCAACAATTTTAAGTTCTAAAGAGTTAAATTGTCAAATAATTACTTAAAATCAAAATTGACTTTAATTTACCTTTAAAAAAGTAACCATCGTATAATTTATATAATATTATAAGCTTGTCCTAATATTTTATAATTACTTAAAAATAATAATTATTAATTTTATGTTATAAGAACGACAACCTACTTAGAAAAGGTCCTATCTTTAATAGTTTAGCATAATATTGTAAAAGAGTTATTACTAATAATTTTATGGAACATCAATTTTAGAATTTGTAGCTTCTCATTTTGTAGAAGTAGATGTTAACGTTTTGTTTACAAGCCATACATAGAAGACAAAGTAACTACCTAATCTTATCTTGACTATTACAAAAGACTAAAATAGACATCATTTATTTTGTCTAATATGCCCTGCAAGATGATGTCCCAAGAAGTGACATTCATCTTGGTCCTAAAATGATCGTGTTTGTTTCAAGAAAGAGGCTTCGTGAGAATGTCAGCTAGTTGGCATGAGGAGGAGGTATGATGAACTTGCAGGTCGTTATTCTAAACTCTTTCACGAACAAAATGATAATCAAGTGACAAGTGTTTCATTTGAGAGTGAAAGGCTGGGTTGGAACAGACATATGTTGCACCAAGATTGTCACTAAAGAGAACCGGTCTGGCTAGAATCGATATATGCATTTCGTGAAGTAGATTCTGGAACCATATAAGTTCTGCTATTGTTGCTGCAATTGCTCGATATTCTGCTTTTGTTGATGACTGAGCAACAATATGTTGTCTTTTTGAGCTTCATGAAATAGTATTACCATTGAGATAAACTATATACCCAGATGTGGATGCATGAGTGTCAACATTGCCACCCCAGTCAGCATCTGTAAAGCCCTGAAGGTGTAGATTGCTGGGCCGAAATAATTGTAAACCATAGTCATGTGCGTGCTTGATGTAGCGTAGGGTCCGTTTAAGTTGTTGCATATGAAGTTCTATGGGCTTCTGCATGAATTGGGCAAGTTTGTTGATGACGTAACTAAAGTCTGGTCTCGTTAAAGTAAGATATTGAAGTGCTCCAAGGATACTCCAATACATTGTTTCATTCGTACTTGCAGAACTATCAACAAGACAAAGTGTGGCAGTGGGACAGATAGGTGTGGTCCACGGACTGCATTTATCCATATTAAATTTTGTGAGAATGTCATGTATGTACCTTTGTTGGGAGAGAAACAACCCATGGGAGTTGGGAATGATCTAGATACCTAAAAAATATGAAGACTTCAAAGAAAACCGTGTGGATATATCGGAGATGAATTTATCCATAACAACATCTGAACTGCCAGTGAGTAGAAGATCGTCTGCATACACAAGAAAGTACAGTATCTTAGAGTTGTGATTGTAGACAAACAGGGAGTTGTCACTGTGACTGCACTTGAACCCATAAGAAAGAAGAAAGTGTCGTAACTCTTGGTACCATGCTCGGGGGACTTTTTTTAATCCGTAAATGGCTTTTTTGAGTTTACATACATGATTCGGATATTGCAGATCAACAAACTCAGGAGGTTGATGCCTATAGACCATTTCCTGTAAACGACCTTGAAGAAAGGCATTGTTGACATCCATCTGATGAATGCACCAACGACGAGCGAGAACCAAAGTCAAGATAACCTTATGGTTTGATGTTTTGCAATCGTAGAAAATGTTTCCATATAGTCAATACCAGGAAATTGATTGTAACCCTTAGTGACCAATTGGGATTTGTAATATGAGATGGATCCATCTGGATTGCGCTTCGTGTGAAAAATCCACATACAATTAACAATATTCTTAGCTTCAACAGTGGGAACAAGCGTCCAAGTATGATTATGGTAAAGGGCATCAAATTTTGAACAAGCAGATTCGCGCCAATGAGATATTTGTAGTTCTTAAGTGATGGTACGTGGTTCATCGGTTGGAGGTCATGGGTGTTTGGTGACAAGATAGATTTTAGGTTTGTGAATATTGTTTTTGGAACGAGTGAGCATAGGATGGGCATTGGTGTTGGTGGAAGGGAGTGTAGGCTCAGTTGTAGGGGTTGTGTTTTTGGAAGAGGAAGTGCCTGCATCATCAGTCGGTGCTATTCTGGTGGTAGGTTCGACTGGAACAGTTGGTAGGAGTTGATGAATTGGTTAGTCCGACATAGGCTCACTATGATTTTTTGGTTGTGGAAGAAGTGCAGAATAAGGAAATTGGTCATCAAAGAAAATAACATGACGTGAAGTATAAAGTTTGTTTGTCTTGGGATCAAGACAATGGTAAGCAAACTGAGAAGAAGAGTAGCCCACAAAAATACATGGGGTTGACCTTTGTTGGAACTTGTTAATGGCGTAAGGACGTAACCATGGAAAACATAAACTTCTGAAGGAGTGAAGATTCTTGTAAGATGGTGGTTGGCAAAACAGTGTTTCAAAAGGTGTAATCATTTTAAAAGTTGGTGTGGGCATGTAGTTAATAAGATAGATTGTAGTTCTTACGGCATATGACCAAAAAGATGAAGGCAATTGACTCTAATGGAGTAGGGCTCTTGTAGATTCAATAATGTGATGGTTTCGTCGTTCCGACATATCATTAAGCTCGGGTGTATAGGGCGGAGTAGTAAGGTGAGAAATACCATGAGTTAAAAAATAGTTGCAAAGACAAATGTATTCACCACCATTATCAGTATAAAGAGTTTTTAATGGTGTTTGAAAATATTTTTCAACATTGGTTTTGAATTGAGGAAAGATGATGGAGACATTAGACTTATTTTCAACTGTAAAAAGCCATATGTAGCGAGAATAAAGATCGACAAATATTAAATAGTATTTAAAACCATTATATGATGTAGTTGGAGCCAGACCGCAAACATCAGAGAATACAAATTCAAGCGGTTTTATGGTAAGAAAATGCTGATTTGAAAATGGTAATTTACAACTTTTTGCACACTGACAAAAAATACACATAGTAGAAGATGTATTACTAGATGTAATTTTATTATTTGACTGTAAGTATTGAAAATTTTTACTGGAATAATGACCTAAGACATGATGAACGATTGATTGCTTAGGAACTTGCGCAACAAAAACTTTTGGTCTTGAGTTGGAAGTCAGGATTTGAAGATTGTACAGATCATTGGGACAATCCACTGAAAATAACACCTTCCGACTCTGTAGATCCTTCACCTGAAAAGAGTTGGGAAAAAATTCCATTGAGATTAGATTTTGTGTGCATAATTTTTTAACCGATGTAAGGTTTTGTGTGATTTTAGGCACATATAAGACATTCTTTAAATATAGTAGTTTAATGTTTGACGACAGGGTGATACGACCGATATTACAAATCGGTAAGTTATATCCATCTCCAACTTGAAGCTGTTCCTCTCCAGTGTACGGTAAATTGAATGGCAAATTCTGCAAGTCATTTGTAATGTGATGCATTGTTCTCGAATCAAGCACCCATTGTGATGACGGTGAGGGTGTGCTGGAATTTCCTTACACTAGGTTTGTCGAAGGTCCACCTCTGCGTGAGCGATTGGGATACCTGTGGATAAGCCAGCAAGTCTTTGCCATATGTCCTCCTCGCTATTACAATTGACATATTCGTACCACCTGTCTTTGTTCGTGTGCCTGTTGCGCTTGTTGTCTCTCCATCGGTCCCTGTTTAGGCCGACTTCTGCACCGCCCAACCTGTGCTTGGGACTAGGAACCACCTGACAGAGGTTGTCCACGCCCAGCGACTAACGGTTGCGTCCCTAGTTGTCCGCGACTGCCTATCCAGTGTCACCCCTGCTCGCTGTTGATGAAGGCAGCAAAGGCAGCGATAGTTCCTGAACATTGCTTTGGAATATATTACAGCGAATTCTCGTCTTCGACAAGTCTTTTGTGTAACTCGTCAAACTGAATCGGATTTTCTCTTACACAAGGAAATGTGCAAGACTTTACTCATTGCAAATAACTGGTAATACTTTCATCCCCTTTTTGAACACACATCAACCGTTTTTTGAAAGACAATAGACGCACCCTCGATCCTCCTGCAAAAGTTTTGGCCAGGATTTCCCATGCTTCTTTGGCTGTTTTTGCTTCTCCAATTAAAGACACCATTGACGGTGTTATTGAATTTAACAAAGCAGACAAAATAAATTTGTCTTGCCTAATTCAAAATTGATGTTCTTGTGAGTCTTCTGTGGGACATACGTGAGAACTATCAACAAATCCTTCAAGATCGTATCCAATAAGAAGCGTTAGCATTTGTGTTCGCCATGTTGGATAATTTGAGCCAATTTGAGCCAGACAGTTTTATGTCTGCTATAAATCCTATATTGAAAATAACCAAGTTTTTGGAAACATTAATATCAAAAGTGGAGGAAGAAGAGATTTCGGGGGGGCCATAATAGAATCGATGACAATGCAATTTAAGCTTTAAGCTCTGATACCATAATAATTTTATGAAACATCAATTTCAAAATTTGTAGTATTTGATTTTGTAAAAGCAGATGTTAATGTACGATTTACCAGCCATATATAAAAGACAAAATAACTACCTAATCTTATCTTAACTATTACAAAGATTGAAATAGACATCATTTATTTTGTAAAATAATTACTTCGTACTTAGAAATCATCACTAACTAACAAATATAAATCGAGAGGTCCTGAATCCTGATAGGTATGTTTAAAATTTGGTAATTGCCCACAGGTTTGACGTTACGTATTATTGACGATACCTATTAGATGATTAAACTAAAAAAATAACAATTAAAGAAATAAAAATAAAAACTTCGTTAAAATAAAGGACTAAACTAGCTAAAAATTCACAAATCTCTGATGTACGTAAGATGTGACAAAGTTTGAAATCGATATAGGAAATAAAACAACAAAAACAATTCAATTACGCGAAACGCACTGCCTGAGGGTTCACACTAAATAGTACAATGGCTAAACATACATGGGAATGTTGGCGTGATTGGCGATGTGATTGGAGCAACAGTAAGTAATCGAAACAAGAAAGAAAAGGGCAGCTAAGTAATCACTGCCAAATGGGACGCATTTTCAGATGAAGAAAAGGCAAGCTGTCCGCTCCTCTGCTTTTCTCCTGAGTCCAGACGCAACGCAGGCTGTGTTAGATGTTATGTTATGGCCTATATGATTCACATCCCTGCATTTGCACTGCAACTGACCCCATTGCATTGATGGAACGAAGATGATGACCTTTTTCTTGAACTCTTCACCAAGATAATATTACACTACCGAAAATATAACAACCTCTACCAGATAGACATTGATATTAAGATTTAGATACAGCCACGGGAAAAGAAAATCTTCTCGTGGCCCTACAACATGGCATCACTTAGTTTTGTATCTATCAATCTATCTCCTATCGTTGAGATTTTTAGTTGGAATCGAAGTGACACTTGCCACATGAAAAAGGTTCCCAGATTCACTGAAAATGATCCTTCTCGTGTTTTGACCTTGCTAATGGTAACTGGAAGTCATCTACCATCTCCAAATTGAAGTAAAAATTTTTTTTCCCAAAGAATATTAATTGTAATGCCAACCAACCTTAGAGAGTCACAAATGATGCAAGCCAATTTGTAGCATTGCTTCTACGTGGAAGGAGACGGACTCGCATTGTCCATTTGGCGTGGTGATTGGTCGCTAGATTACGCCTGGATACCGCCGTTGCCAAATTAACAAACCAAGGTTTTCTTAATTGTTTTATTGCTTTTCCATCCCACACACTACATATATATTATATTTAGGGTAAGACCACCCCTCACAGTTGACCGTTGCTCACGGTTTTGCGCAAAACCCCCCGTAGAGAGAAAGTATTCGCCGCTCTATTTTCTGTCAGCTACAGTGCCTTATGACAGCATCACCATAGCACCAATAAAAACTCCGGAATAAAATCATAAGAAGACCGAGAAACACGGAATTTAGTAATAATCTCCGGTAGTGTGTTGGCGGCAATAATTAATTTTTATCTAATCTGTTTTCCTTTTTTTTTTTGGACAAAACAAACACTGTACAGTTCTGTTTCTATGCTTTTTTATCTTTTTTCTTACACTCTCCCACTTGCTTTTGTTTTGCTCTTTCTCATTCTTGTTCTTCACTAACACGGTAAAGAAACAAGCTTTGCTTTCATTTTGGCGGCTCTTGTTGTTACTGAGGAGTGAAGCAGAGCCATCAAATGGAGAGAAAACAAGGGTTCTTCTCGGCTCTGAAAGAGGAGGTGGTTCGGGGGCTGTCGCCGGCCAGGTCACGGGCCAAAAGCCCGGCGAGTAGTGCTTCAACAATGTCGAGTCTGTTGAGGAGGAGGAAGCGGCTAGGCCGACACGTGACGCAGCCTGACCCGTTGATTGTAGCGAGATCGGGCAGCTTGAGGCCAGCAGAGGCGTTGTCGCCGTTGAAGGAGGGGCCAGATCACGACGGAGACGGTGATTCGAGGGTTGAAGGGAGGTGGGGCCAGTGGATGAAGGGACAGCTTTCGAGGACGCCGTCTGTTGCCTCTTCGAATGCGTGCAAACGGTCCGATCTGAGGTTGTTGCTGGGTGTCTTGGGTGCGCCGCTTGCTCCGGTTCATGTTAGCAGCTCTGAGCCTTTGCCTCATCTGAGTATCAAAGATACCCCAATAGTTAGTATCTCTTACTCCCTCTTGCTGTGACGCCTCAGTACTTCGTCAAGCGGGTTGTATTAGTTAGAAACGCGGCCTTCGTAGTTTAAACATGTATTGACAAGTGCTAAATCTCCCAAGTTCATTGCCTTCTTATGTAATTGTTTCCTCTATGTTTCTGTTTTCTTCTTATATCTGATCCAAAAGATGATTTCAAGTGTAACTTGATTTTGGCAATGTTTTACAAAGTTGCTCTGTTCTTGTGCATGCTGATTCCAAGCTGAAACTTTCTTAAATTGCGAAGAACTAATTTCTTTCTTCAATCTTGATTTCGAGGAAACCAGTTTCTTCTTCTTTTTCGTCCTCTTCAAATTATTTTCTTCGCTTTTCTGCTTCTATAATTACCTAAGGCCTCAGAGACCAACACTTTTTTTGCCATGTATACCGTGCACCTGGGATGAATTGTAAATGTGAGGTTAGAGTTAGGTTAGTCTCAGGACACGATTGATAATAACTGCCCACAAACAATAAAAAAGAGAATGGAGAATGTGGTACTTGATACTCTGCAGGTTTGAGTCAGCACTTGCCATCATATGCATGATTCATGCAACCTGGTTGTCAATAAATGTTGATTTCCTATAGTGTCCATCCATGTACACTTCTTCTAAAACTATTCTCCGGGCGATTTTGTGGCAGGAAACCTCTTCTGCTCAGTATATATTGCAGCAGTACACGGCAGCTTCAGGAGGGCAGAGGCTCCAAAACTCCATCCACAATGCTTATGCCATGGGAAAAGTGAGCATGATAGCTTCTGAATTTGAAGCTGCTAACAAAGTCAAAAAGAACCGGAATGCCTCCAAAGCTGCAGAATCGGGTGGCTTTGTTCTGTGGCAAATGAATCCGGACATGTGGTATGTGGAACTTGCACTTGGTGGCAGCAAGGTTCACGCTGGCTGCAATGGGAAGCTTGTGTGGAGGCATACGCCTTGGCTTGGTCCCCATGCTGCAAAAGGTCCCGTTAGGCCATTGCGTCGTGCACTTCAGGTGAAGCTTGTGTTGTTGTTCATGTATTTTGACCATCAACTTGTTTAAAAGCAATTGTTTGGTTGAACTTCCATTTGTTTGCAGGGTCTTGACCCAAGGACAACTGCTAGCATGTTCTCCAATGCAAGATGCATTGGGGAAAAGAAGATTAATGAAGATGATTGCTTTATTCTGAAGATATGTGCTGATCCTGCAACTTTGAAAGCTAGGAGTGAAGGGCCAGCCGAGATCATAAGACATGTTTTGTTTGGCTACTTTAGCCAAAAGACAGGCCTCCTGGTTCATCTAGAAGACTCTCATTTGACCAGAATCCAAAACAATGGAGGTGATGCTGTTTACTGGGAGACCACGATCAATTCTTTCCTTGATGATTATAGGCCAGTTGATGGTATCATGATTGCTCATTCTGGACGATCTGTTGTAACCCTTTTCCGCTTTGGAGATACATCAATGAGTCATACCAGGACCAGAATGGAAGAAGCATGGGCAATTGAGGAAGTGGCATTCAATGTTCCAGGATTGTCAATGGATTGCTTTATTCCTCCGGCTGAACTAAGGTTTGCATCAGTTAGTGAAACTTGTGAACTTCCTCAGGGTCATAGCGTAAAGCCTAACGAGGCTATGGCAGCATATCACACAAAAGTTGCTGCAGAAGGCTCATAACAATGTGGTTAACAGACGGATATTAAACTGCTAGGCTAGTTGTCTAGTTTATATTGGCCTGGTTGACAAGAAGTTGAACTCGTATGAGGGGGGAGTGAAGTTCTGGCATCGGGTCAATATCTTTTTGAATATGTAAATAGAGCAAAGTTGTTCCCCTATATTCTCGGTTCTGTATGCATGCCTGTGTCCATGGTGAGGACTTGAAATCAAGTTGGATCTTGGATATATAAAGGGTGAAAACTAAGAAAGGTTACCCTTCTTCCAAAGACGTCCATAATGGTGATACCTTAAGCTAAATTTCCCATGTATTTGCAGCTTGTAAATCATTTGACATTCCCAGTTTCTTGTTCATGTTCATCATACAGTGAGAAGTTAACAAACTACTGATGAGTATATCCAGAAGGGCGCTAAAATTACGTGAAACATAGCAGGATCGTGTAACGTTAGGGGCAGAGGTTTAGCCTGGTGGTCTGCCTTGCTTGTACGTGAAGTACAAAAGAACCGTTTGTGTAGCACTCGCAAGTAAACTTAAAAAAATTTAGAGGGACCATAGCCAACTATCGACTTGGTTTTCTGGGAGTGGAGTTATCTGTGCATTGCTTCATTGAGAAAATGACGTGAAGGATCAAAATCCAATCGGTTACCTTAAGCTATCCCAATACAACCAAGACCAGGATGTGTTTCTTGCCAGTTGCCATCTTATATAACGCAGAGTTTTGTGTGTGGTAATGAAGCTTTGCAATAGTTTCAACATCCAATAAGATCAGCCCTCGAGAAAAGGTTTTCCGAAGCGGTCCTATAATGTAACTCGCTGGAAGCGGCTATTGTCGAATTGCTAATATTGAATTCCTTATGATTGAGTACTAAATTATAAGCTTTATGGCTCAGTGTCGGCCAATGGAAATTGCCTGCAAAAATAAGTTGAAATGTTATAATCAGTTCTGTAAAACAGGATCTTTGACATTCCTAACTAAACTAAAAGAACTAAAAAATTCAGAATTGAGTTGTACTTTTAACTTTTGTGATAACAAATTCGTAAGTGTTAAATGGTTTGAAATATTTTTGATTTAATATTCGGATTTAATATTCGATCTTTTAAGTTTTGAATTTAATTCTAAAATTTTAAAGAATTGATGCACTTAATTCAAACCGTCATTTATGTAAATATTTGTTGATGTGACCAGTGGTTATGTAAATAATGACATTTAAAAATGTCACGTGGATTATCTTCTTCTTTTCCATCACCCTTCTTACTCTTTGCTCTTTATATTTATTGTCTACTCTTTTCTATAATTGCTTATACTATAAAACAAAAAACAAAAAATAAGGGTTCTTCAATGTGTATAAGATTGTAGTAGGTGTGTAGCGCCCCCTTACCGCAGGGTACACACCGGGACGTCTGCAGGTCATTCCGGTACATATCATACGATAAGGGGGAGCTACGAACAATCGCTACAATCATTTCACATGGCATCATAATAAAACATCAATATTCAAATCACAATCTTTATGAAACCAAATTTTTCTTAATTTCATTTCATCAAAATCAAACTGTTTACACGTCTATCATCTTGTATTGTCTGTACGTCAATCCAAAAACCTAGTACAAAGTGCTATATGAAAGAGGAAAACAACAGATTTATCTAGGTCGTCCCAAAAATCCCAGCTGACCGACCTATGAGCCATGACTTCTCTCGCCAAAACAATCTACACGGCTGGAAAAGTCCCTCTGAAGCTAGGAGTCTACTCTCGGTC
>JANSVA010000006.1:5652575-5680399 GCA_025504915.1 Erythroxylum reticulatum
CATTCTAACACTTTATTTCCCTTAACCTATAACATAATATCTTACTCACATTAGCATGCTAATTAACTCCAACACAAATTTAATCTAGCAAAACTCCCAAAATTAATTTAATCATGCTTATTCATTAAAAAAAATATCCAGGGCCAACAACTACAACATGAGGGAATATTGATTCATCCAGTAATTGTTGAATGAAGAAAAATTCTTTAGAATCTTTCTTGTGAATTTCTTGATTATCCACTGCTTTAGCTTCAGTGCAGCTTTTCTCCATCAAACCTCAAAATTTCATACCCACCACCTTAAAAGTGCGGTAGCGTTGGCAATAAAGGCTTAATACCATAATTGTTGTTGGCCATCTACTTTATTCTAAAAATCAAAGTAGATATGTTAATAAAAATATAGAACCTATCTTTAATATTAGATGATAAAAAATGGCAGTTAAACAAATATACTAAACTAGCAATCAAAGGATAAATAAAATTCAAAGAGACATTTCAACAAACAAGTGGTAGCAAGGAAATTGATCACTAAACTAACTTACATTTATCCATCGAATCCCTTCATTATATAGGCAAATAAACCAAAATTGAGTCCTTAAAGATAGGCATTAAAAAATAACAAGAAAAGCCATGCTTATAGTAACTAAAAAAAGAAATATTATCTAAAAAATAGGAAGAAGAATTGACTATGACTTTTTTAGCAAGAGTTTATTATGAAAAAGACACTAAGAAAAAAAACGCAAAAAAAATCTACATAAATATCCAACTTCATAACCTCATATGGTGATGCAGTGATTTTGTCAATAATTAATGTCAAAGTTGTGACGTCATGATCTATAATTACACATATTTCATACAAGGTGAAGTCTTCATTCAATACGATGTAGTTCAAATTTGGAGTTTTCTATTTTTAATTCAAGCTATCATATATATGACTAAGAACAATGACATAATTGGATGAGTACATGAGTTTATTGAAGAGACAAGTAAGAGAGGCACAAACTTCAATAGGAGTGAAGGAATTGAAAAATGAGAATTAGAGTTGGTTAAGGGGGTTAGGCCTAGGGTTATGGTTACGGTTATGATTGGAGAGTTTTTCAATGAACAAAAATTTGACCCATCACTTGGAAAGATAAGTGGCAATAAAGTAGATGGAGGAAGAAGAGAGGGAAGAGCCTTGCCTCTTAAGGTGATGACTTTGCCTTTGCCTTCATCATTATTTACATATACAAAGAAGTAGAGAAAGAGGGAGTGAATGAGTTTTAATTATTATCTTATGGTAGAAATAAGAGAGAAAATAGCATTTGGCCTTATTGAGGATCAATATAAGAGAGGTATAAGCAAAAAGGTCATACTCAAGCTCTTATCATTTCTTCAGTTAGTCAACATTTGTCTGACACACTCTCATAAACATCAATGAAAACTTATTTTTTCTCTTGACTTTTTTTATTTTGATTTTGATGTTGTGAACTATTGTAAAGAAAAGTAGATGACTGATATAGAGATCAAAGAGTGAGGTGGGTAACAAACATAAAGAAGAAGATCTATCTGACCTCTTTAAGTGTCAACATTTATACATTTCGTTAACCACATTATCAAAATATTAACGGGGACAACATTTAGAATATAGTGGTATGATTTTTAAAAGTTTTAGAATTAAATTGAAAACCTTAAAAGGTTGGGCACAGAATTGAAAAAAATCTTAAAAGATTTGATACTTGTGAGTTCGTAATCCCTAAAATTTTATATCAAAACTAAATCGAATTGTATTGTTGACTTTAATTTGGTACGATTTTGAATAATTTGGAATATTCAAACCGAGAATTGAACTACAATATATTTATAAAATTACTTTTAGTTAAATTGAACCAAAAACTGAATTTCATGTGTTATTATATTGTCTGTTTAAATATTTTGTATATTTAACTTCAATAAGTTTAATCATTTAAAGTCTAAATTTATATACTGGAATTTATGGTAATTAATTTTCTAATTTTTGTATTTAAGATTGCCTAAAATTTTGAAGAGTAAAGAAAAGTTAAAATCAAAATAAAGCAACTGTAAGAGATATCAGGTTATTATTTTCTTATTGGAGGCTCATCTCTTTGTTCATTCTACCATATACCCTAGCTTTTTTCTTTTTTTAAACAAAAAATTGTTACTTTCTTGGAAACCCTAAAACCCATTTCTATCTTTCGATTCTCTACTTCTTAAGTACTACTTATTGTCAAGCCTACCTTGATTTAAGAATTAGAAATATAATTGACCTCTTATACTTTATGATTATCTTGGTCCTACTGTTATCTAGTTATTATATGCGCATGTTTGCAATTCTTTAATGACTTTATGTATCATAGAGTTATATGGTAATAATGACTACTTCTATTATATTTGGTTCCTTTTAGTACAAGTAGTGGTTATGTTACTGTTTATTATGATTTATCATATATGTGTGAACGAAACATTAGAATCGCATTAAGTTTGAAGGCATCTCTCTAGTAAAATTTTTGCTCACTTTTTTACCAATCAATTTGTCATCAGGTTACATTAATAGTAACGTAATCAATAATATATTACTGACATTGAAGTGTCTAGATGCACTATCTATATCCAAGTATGATAGTGTGATAAAATTGTCTGATTCAATGAATAACTTGAAGTATTTGCAATCTTCAAATCTTCTAAGAATGCTCACTTCCCTGAGATTATGTCGGTTTCATGATTTATTTGTTTTACTTGAATTAGCTGATAACTTGAAGCATTTGTAACATTTGAATCGTCATGAAATACCTGCAAGATATTATGTCAATCATTTAAATGTTTGTATACTTTACAAATTTTAATCTTGCACTTGAGCAATATTGGAGTACTAATCAAAGAATTGCAAGTTGTAAAGTATTATAGTTACGAACTTTAGTTGCAATTTGATTCATCATATTATCTTATTTCAACTGTTAAATATTTAGATTTAATTTCAAACTGTAGTTTCAAGTTGCAACATATCCTTACTTTTAAATCTCTTCTTTATCACTACTATTTGTGAAGAGCTTTAAGAAGTATAATCCAAGTCCGACCTAGTTATTCTTGCTAGTTGGACTGTGTGTTGAGCCTCATTAATTATTATAGAAGGTGCAAGTCCCCATTCTTGGAAGTTCTGGAAAGCATTAATCAGTTTAAGAAATTGTGACACAAGCTCTACAATCATGTATTGTATGTAGTGGTAAAGATGATGTGAGGGTATTGGATTTCTGCTCTTAATTCTTGCAACAATTGTATGATCCTTTTTAGTATGATGATTGACATTTATCATGGTGAGAACTTTAACTTTAACAATTCATCTTTTTATTTATATTCTTATAGTTATAAACAATTATTAAAATATATATTTTGCATTTTTACCTTCTTACACCAATAATTTCACCATGTAGTCACAAGGTAGAGGAAGAGGCCGGAGGCCAATATATGTAAGGCCCCATACATCAGCGTCCAGTTCTAGCAAGCCCCAGCTTTGCAGTACACCTGATGTTTCTCCGACATTGAACCTAAACTTGGGTGGTTAAAGTAACTCAAAATCGAAAATAAAAAGATCACGCTTCAATTCATGCCTCTTCCGAAACGTAAACCTGGCAGAAACGAGAGACATGTAAATGCTTTGGTGTGACCGGACGCCCAATATGGTCTCCATCATCATGAGCTTTGGAATCAGCACCTGGAGCTCCCACGCTGGTAGTACATATTCATAATAAACAAAAGAATTAATTCATCATATACGCATAATGATCAGATCCTGGACTGAGTTCGTGATAAAAATACTACAATGGTGACTGTACAAGTACTCTAATGAACATAATTTTGAATACTGATGAGCATTATATCATGCAACTATAGGACAGTTGCTTTCATGCTTTACAGCTCCAAATGTAAGTTTATACAGTAGCTGCACATTCTTGAGACTTTAAACATTTGTACTTGACTCTGTTAAATCTATCTTCGAACTTCTATTCCCAGCATTTGGAGTCATGCTGTCGCTATTATTTTTAAGGCTACAAAAGTTGAGGAATATTAGGGGACCACATTCTGCTTCTGTGGTCCCTTATTCCCTTTTGATGCACATTTCTTAAAACATTATCAAGGGCTAGAAGAGGAAGAATCAGGGAAAAGTACAGGATAGAAACTGAGGGGTTAGATTGCTAGATATATCTTTATCATGTTTGTCTTTGACTTCTAGTTTTCTTCGAGGTACAATAGCGTCAGATGATATGCAAGAGATCAGAGCAATAGTAAATCTTTTGGTTAAAAGAAATGAAAAGATAAAAATCAAAAAGTAGATTCTATTAGACATTATCACAGATGTGCATACCAGAGCAGGAAATTATGTAATCTTTCGGTTGTGCGAAATTTCTAAGATTTGCATTATAGCTTGCGTTACCTTTCCCCATATAAGACAAAAGCAATTGTGGCCAAAAGCACTTGGAAAGTGAAAAAAGTGAAATGGAAGTGGGGAAAAGGTTGTCCAAATAACGACTAAAAAGTCCAACTATCTAGTGGTTGATTCTGCCATGGCAAATGGAGGAAAAAAACAAAACGATGGTAGTAAGGTTAACCTACCACAGAAATGGATTCATTCTATGGAGAATCCCATTGAAGAATAAAGTTCAGATACTTTTATCTCTGTTAGTCTTCAAGGCCCCAAATGTTTTGCCTCAGTTACCTTTACCTCTGACTCTAATTTACTGAATGTGAAATACACATGCTTACGCTCCAAGATGAATGAAATATAGCACTCTTGGACTCTTCCCCGAGATTGGATATGTCAGAAGTCTGAGAACTGGTATACGTTTACCCACTATTTAAAAGTTCAAAACTATGAAGTAAACCTTTTTCCAGGAGAAAAGTCACACCTTCTCATATCTAATATGCTTCTAATGAATTTTTACCATTTAAATTATGAAAACTTTTCTTGCGCCGCTAGCACTAGGTGTCACTCCATAACCAGGCCACCCACCCACTTTCCATTTTCATGCCGTATCTTTATTTAAACTTTCGATCTTTACACATAAAGCCGGTCGCCTAACCCTAACTAAATACAAAAACCCTAAATCCATTCTCTCTTTGTCTTCTAAACTATGGATTTCCTGAACAAAAAGGAAAAGACATTCCCCACTATTACTGCTTTCACTGCTATGACAAATTCTGGTACTATGAATGTGGAGAAGAGTTGCAGTGACTCTAGTTGCTTCTTTTGTAGCCTCAAAGAGCCAGAATCGTCTGTCAGGAGAGCTGGTATAGCAAGTTGTTTTAAGAAAATGCCCTCCAGAGACAACCAAGATGATGTTTTGGTGCTTAGTCGACTATGGAACATAGCTATGACGCAACCAAATGATCCAGAGCTTCCGTCCCTTGGCATCTTCGATTGCATGGCGCGTATGATCCAAAGAAGCATTAATGATAGATGTTGGCTTCTCAGGGATCAAAACATATATACCCCTTATTATGCAGCTCATGTGATTGGCTCCTACACCATGAACAAGTTTGAGTTTGCGGAGAAAGCTGTTGAATCAGGTGTTATAGCTCCATTATTGGGGCTTTTAAGAGGAAATATCAGTTGGGTTGAGCAAAGAGCTGCTGTTCGAGCACTTGGTCACCTGGCTAGCTATGAAAGAACATTTAAAGCTGTGACATTGCATGAAAAAGAACTAGTAGAATTAGCAATGAAGATTGCTTCTACTTGCCTTGAAACGGTGTACCGTGAGTTTGTAGGCGTGAAGGATGCAAACAAGAGGTTGAAGTACCATCGTAACTTGCTTACAAAAGGAGTTGAAGGGTTAGAATCAGAAAACAGAAAGGCTGAGGAATGGGCTAGCCAACTCCAGTGCTGGTCTCTCTACCTATTGAACTGTTTTGCTTCCAAAGGTAGGTCTCTAAGTCTCATTTGTAGAGGTGAGTTTCTCAGAGACTTGGCTGAAATGTGGGGTGGATTGGTGAACCACGCATCACCTGCTGGAGTTGGGCTTATTAGAATCTTATGCTACACTAAAATTGGAAGAAAAAGCATCGCGGAAAGTAAAGAAGTTATAAAGAATCTCTGTAATCTTTCGAGATCTTCAGATGATTGGCAGTACATGGGCATCGATTGTCTCCTACTGCTTCTCAAAGATCAAGATACCAGGTACAATGTTATAGAGATTGCAGCTTCGTTTCTCGTAGATTTGGTAGATCTTCGAAGTCTAGGTGAAAGATCAAATGTTGGAGAAAAAATCACAAAAGCCCTTCTTTTAGACTACGAACAAAACAAACTCAAGTTAACTATGAGCAATAAAGTCCACAAATTTTTAGAAGAAATATGGGATTTGAAAGTGGAGAAGAGGAAAAAGGAGAAATTGCTGTCTGATGAAATGGTTGAAGAAAGAAGGGTTCTGGTGGGGCTCATAAAACAAGAAGCAAATCGCATGTTTTTGTTAGGGGATATAGAAGAATCGCTATCGAAGTACACTGAAGCATTACAGATATGTCCATTAAGATTAAGGAAAGAAAGGATGATTATTTACAGCAACAGGGCTCAGTGTCACTTGTTGCTTAGAAACCCTGACGCTGCCATAAGCGACTCAACTCGAGCTCTTTGCCTGTCAAATCCCGCAAACATTCACAGTAAAAGCCTTTGGAGGAGATCACAAGCTTATGACATGAAAGGATTGGCTAAAGAGAGCCTCATGGACTCCATAATATTCCTCAACAGCTGTGTCAACAGTGGACCAACCAAGCGAGTGAAAATCCAGTATTATGCTGCATATATGATCAGCAAACAGATGGATGCCACATGGCTTTTTGCCAGTGCCAAGTCAAACGTATCAAGCAATCAAGTTGGTCAAGAACTAGAGGATGATGAATTGCTTAATATTGTGATGGATCGAAGAGGATCTGTCTCAGGTAAGTTGTATGTATTAATCATAAAGCATAAATTACGGAATGAATGTGGATAATTTGAATATAGAATTGTGAGACGTCCGCTTTTCCTCTACATTTTCAGGTTTGTTTACTATAACAGAAGAGCCTTTCGCTGGAAAAGAAGAGAGCAGGAGAAAGCTGGAAACAAGGAGGAGAAAAGCACCAATCGTGGCTCGATCTATGTAATGGAAGATGAAAGTGTAATACAAAAGCGTAAAGCGTTTTTGGCCATCGGATGTTCATGTGCATTGTGTTCGTTAATGTGATTGAAAATTTTGGCCACAGGCAGGTTTGTAGTTGCAGAATGAAACAATGATGCGTTGACTTCTAAAGTCCAACATGACACTGGAAGTTATATCACCACAAGGTAGTTATCACATCTTTCGCATGTCTAGTTCAGAATGGACACCTGATATTTTCTGATTCAATGCGGAAGGAAATCATCCGTTCCATTTTCCTGTTACAAACCATATCATCCACAAATCTCATTTATTTATCGCAAAGTCTGTGGATGAGGTTACTGGGAACAGGGTTGGAACTGGAAAAACGATACAGACAATTTGGTTCCGTAAGTGACTGCTTGGAGAACTGTAGTTCATTAGTTAAAACTAAAGCTGCTAAAATTTGTAAGGAAAAGAGATAGTAAAAATTTTGTGCTAAGAACAGAAGAGCAATAGAAAATATAATTTGCCCTTGCCTCATCAGAGGGTGCATCTATCATCTATATAACCCCACCGATCATCTTGCTTGGACAGGGAGCCATTAAACTTTCATGAAAAGGTTTTCATATAGGAATTTAGGACTGATATCCTCTCATATTCTCTATCAACATATAATGTTTTTTACCAAAATATTCTATTGTTAAAAAAAAAAAAAACGTTAAAAGGTTCCAAATAACTTCGTATAAAAAGCAAACCATCATGTTGGCAGCAGTGACTCCTTGAACGTAACTTTCCTTAGAGAATCTCAGTCCAGTCTCTGAACTGAGCATGCGAGTTGAGGGCACCAAAAAAGGGTCATTGCTAAAAGCCTAAAAACCCTCGTAGCCTTGGACTTTTTGGTAAGTTGAAATGTCGCAATCTAATACTTCAAAGTATTTTGGAAACAATGGTGAGCTACGAGTGCAGCTCCATAGGCCAGGTTAGGCAGATTTACACCAACGTTATAACTATATACAGACAAAATGCATTGAACAAGGTGCCTATTCTATTTTCGGTGACTTAAATTTGTACGCTCAAAACATTAATTCAAAAACCTTAACTACATAATTCTCTTAATATAAAACATATATAAATAAATTTAATAAAATCAACATCTAGCAAACCTTTAAAATAATCCCTTGACTCTTTCTTGTTTACAAATACCTTTTGATAAATTATTTTGCATATGTTAGACTGTAAACATTAATAAGTAGGCAAAAAATATTTTATGTTCTTTATAATTTCCTAAGCGTTTGATTTGAGGATTTGGAAACTAAGGAATTGAATAATTGTAAAAAACAATGTTTGCTTTAGAGTTTTCAATTCCAGGAGAATAGATTTATCTCATCAAATTTGAAAATCTACTAAACCCACCAAATAGTGGGTATCAAGTTTTCATTTCAATCTAAGTTTTTATCACGTTTATTTTTTACTCTTTTATCCCCAGCCTTTGCTTTACCATCCTCTTTACTTCCTTATCGTCTCTCAATTCTTTACGATCTCCTATCCTGCCTTATTGTGTCTCATCAATGAAGGAATTTTTTATTCTGCACCTCCAGGTATATTTTCTGAAATCCTTCATTTTAATTTGATGTTAAATGAACTGGATATAACCTGGTTTCATCTCATGGTAAATAGGACTTTTGCTTCTTTTTTTTCTTATATATTCTCATTTTATGATTTAATCAAGAGAATTGTTAAAAGTGCCTAACTCACCCCCAAAAGCTAGCTCAAAAGAAGGAGGTTTGGCCACTATTATAAATTCTTGAATGCCCTCATAGTTGTCCGATGTAGGATTCCTGACACACCTCCCTCAGTCTAGAGCAGGACTGGACATCTGATGGACATATTGGGCAAAGGGACATAACCAGGCACCGCCTCAAACCATCGAGACAAACTGACTCTGATACCATGTTAGAAGTGCCTGACTCACCTCTAAAAGCTAGCTCAAGAGGAGGAGGTTTGCCCACTATTATAAATTCTTAAATGCCCTCATAGTTGTCCGATATAGGATTCCTGACAAGAATAACCAATCTATTATATGGTTTGATGATGTGAATGTGCATATGGTTATAGATTGAATGAAAATCATAAAACCAATCTGCTCCTTTTTTTCCTTTATAATTATTGTTTTATGATTTAATTTGATTTTTCGTATGTGGTTTTAATTCTTAAAAAAAAAGGAAAAACACATAATGAATCGCCTTCTACATTGGTGGTTGTTTATTTTTTTTGTAAAGTTAAGAACAACGAAACAGAAGCACTTTTTACAGTTTTTAACCTTTGTATAAAGACGCAAGCCCTTCATCTTTATCCAACGTTTGTTTCTTCATAAAATTCATGCCTTTATTTTTATAAAGCCTTAATCTTTAGATAAAGAGAAGAATTAATTTTATTTGGTTTTACAATTTAGCAATTGTCTAAAGACGTTCATGAATTTATTTGGTGTTATTGTTTAACATTTATAAAACAGAAACATGGTTTAAAGCTTTACATACGTTGCGTGCTTTTGGATTCAAATAAAAAAAATATTGTTTCTAAAATACTTGGAAGAGGCAGATAAATAGATATTATTGCCCATTCTGAATAACTAAAATCGAATGTATACAATAATATTGTGATTAACTAAGAATATATCCTTGTTCATATGCATACAATATTATTACTCATTTTGTGAGTACTCATATTCGTTAACGTAACAGCTACCTTTAATTTCATTGTAGAACATTATGGCACGTACCTCTATCATAAGTAGACGATGCAAATTAATTCAAAATGCTCAGATTATGGCAACATTGGTTAATGTATTCAATCTAGTTTTTGTTACTTGGTATTAAATGTTGTTGATGCATTTGGACATTACGAGACCCCTATTGAAACTGATTAATTTTTTGTACAAACATATGGAGATAGCCCCAATAAACATATGAAGGGAAAATTATTTTCATTTTTATTGAGGATAAAATGGTATTATATTATCTTTCATTCGCATTAATGCAACAAATTAAACAACATTATTGGTATTAATACAGAAACCCAAGTTACAAACCAAACATCATTTTTTTATTTTTTATACTCATCCCCATCCCCTTCTACTATTATACCAATATCCATAGCCAACCCCATGCTCAAACCAAACGCCTACTTAATTTGGTAGGTCTACCACATAATCGAGTGAACAATTATGATTATTTAAGTTTTATTTATTTATCAAGACTTAAATATAAATAACTTGTTAGTCCAATATTAAGTTATATTCTAATATTCTTCCATCTAGTCTAATAATAAAATAATCATAAAATTAAATAGCACAACTTCAAATGCATGAAAATTAAGTTTAATATAAGTAACTTTATATGAGAAAATAATAGATAAAAGTTATGACGGTTGTGCAACATCCTTTCTTTTGTATGCTTCAACATTTGCTATTCGCCATACCAAGTCAATAAATAATAATACAAATAAATTACATCATGGTCTACAATTATGCCTAAAAGACTTTCTTGTTAAAATATCAAAATATAAATGTGCACACTATTATGAAACATAAAGTTAGTAATGAGAAAAAAAATACATAAATGAGCTCAGTTGGTATCATCATAAATAAGTATCATTCAATGTTATAACTTGAATAATCATATCTACAGCCATAATGCATAAGTTGTGAGTGCAAAATTTACCACAAAGTTCGTTTCCGTAATGGATGAAATAGTGATAGACTATTTAGTATTTTCTATGATATTGTTCATTTGCTAAAAAATATGAATATTTTGCATTCAAGATACGTATAAAAATCTAAATTCAAGCAACTATTCACTTTTAAATGATCATTTCTTGAATATATGAAGTTGTATTTCTTAGTTCTTGACAAGTACCTTAATACTTTCTTTGTAATTTTTCAATGAACAATTCTGAGGTTACTTTGATGTTTCTCTAACTTTCTAACCATAAAACTAATATTCAATCTTGTACATGTTGCACATATATTAAACTGCCTACAATTGAAGTATAAGGAATTAATTACATCTCTTTTTGGTTTATAATATTCTTTGGATGTTATATGAAACTCAAATTTACCTTTTTGAACAAAAACAATTCCTACTAAACACTTTTTCATATTAAATCTTTATAAAATTCTTTTCATATAAAATTTTTAAGACAATCACAATAATTATTGTAATCTATTACAAAAATTTCAATTCCTATCATATATGAAATATATCTCATATCTTTCATTTCAAGATTCGTAGGGAGAAAATATTTGTCTCATCTGACATGTACAAATTATTAGTAATTAATGAAATATCATCAACATATAGAATTAAGAAAACAAATCTATTCCACCCTGATCTTTTGATATATACATTGATTAATTGGGTTTTCTTAAATATTAAAAGACATTATAATATTGTTGAATTTAAGATATCATTGTTGAGAAGCTTGTTTAAGTTTATATATTAACTTTTTAAGTTTACATGTCATTTGATGTTTTGTTAAGAAACCTTCAAATTGATCCATAAATACTTTTCCCCATTAAACAATGCTATTTTCACATCTATTTGGTGTAACTTCAAATCATATTGAGCTACCAATGTCATTATAATCCTTAATGAATCTTTTTCTAAAACAGGTGAAAATGTCTCTTTATAATTGATATCACATTTTTTAGTATAATCACTAACAACAAGTCTGCTCTTATGTTGTTTAACATTGTTATTTAAGTCACATTTTGTTACGAAAACTCTTACCTAACTTGCTTAAAACATTCTGGAAATTCAACAAGATCCAAAACTTTGTTATCTTCTATAGATTTTAATTTATCTTTATTGGTATCAATCCATTTTTCAGACTTTGCACATTTTATGAATTGTGAAAATAAAACTAAATATTTATTGATTCAAATATCGATATTTAACTTTTGTAAATAAACCACATAATCATAAATGGTTAACTTTCTTTCTCTTTAAATCATGTTAAAGGTATTGTATCTTGTGGTTCATGTAACAAATGATTAAAAGTTAGTTCATTATGAGCGTATTCTTTATTCAAATATTATTTGTTACTATCTCAATTTTTATCAATTAAACAATATTTGGAATAACTATAGAATACGAAGCTTTTTTGGATAAAGGTACATTTACCTTTATTTCTTAAATATCCACATTTTTTCATTCATTACTTCCATTAATTTCATCATTTGTAAGAAATCTAGCATTTTCAATTTCACAATTTTAAAACTATGATTTGGATAATAAAACCTAATTTCTTTAGATTTTTCTAGGTAATATATAAAGTAATCAACCATATTTATCAATATCCTATTATTTATCATACTCCTAACCATATTTATCAATATCCTATTATGCTTTATGTCACAATGTTTGGTTGAGGTGTGCTAAACATAGTATACTATACATATATGTTATGTCTTTTTAAGGAAATTTCCAAATAGCCCTGTACATTATCCTGAATCATTATATTTTCCATAGTATTCACTCCATTTATCATACACTTTTTGTCTTTTTTTGTCTAATTAACTTTCGCAATTATGCATATCTTAAGAGCATCCACTATTTGAATTTTTTTTAAGCAAATAGACATAAACATACTATGATAAGTCATCAATAAAGATACTTAAATATTTTTTACTAAAATATAGAGTATTAAAAGTTTCACAAATATTAGTGTCTATAATCTTAAGAAGTTAAGTGCTTCTTATGGCTCTTTTCTTATTATATTTGTCTTGCTATCCTTTATTACAATCTATATATATAGTTAGATTAGTAAAATCTCAATTTGAAAGAATCTTATTCTTTTCTAATCTTTCCAATCTTTCTTTGGATATATAACCCAAATGTCTATGCTACAAGTGAGAAAAAAATTTCATCTAACATACTGCATTTGATTCCAACATTACTATGAACAATAAAGAAAGATTTAATTATTATCAAGTTTTAATTTATAAAACCTTGTCCAAAATTTTCTTTAAACATAATAACATCACAAATTGAAACATAAGTTAGGTTTATAGAAATTAAAGGTTCATAAAGAGTTTCCAAAATATCTAGTTGATGACTAAAATTTAAGATCAAATGATAAGTCTCTACACCTTTTACTGCAACGTTCATATGATTATCAAGCCATTAAGAATTAAGAGAAGCTTTGCCTAATTTTGATTCAAAACACATGTTAATATAATATTTACCTTTCTTTTTTAACCAAGTCTTACATTTCAGGCAATCGTTTTATTTATGTCCAACTTTCTTACATATAATTTACATATTTCTGACCTTTACTCCTTTTGATTGACTTTTGTAGCATTAATAGGCTACTTCTTCTCTTAAACTTGTCAACTTTTGCTTTCAATTCTTTACTTACTTCTTCATGCACTAGATTGATAGAATAACTCATATATCTTTTTAATCTTTCTTCTTTTTTAGTAAACTTACTAAACAATTTGTTTCTTTATAATATTGTTGTTAATTTGAAAAAATTCGAAAATATTCATACACGAAAGGCAGTAAGTTCAAAACAAGTTATATCACAAAAGAGACATTCATTATCATTTTTAGTATCTTTAGGTTTGTTGTGATGTTGGTTATCTTAATAATATAGTCTTGTATCCTCTATAACCTAATATACTTTATAATAGTGAGTTTTGCCATAAGGATACCAATAAGTTACTTACTTGTATAATGAAAAAATTATTACACTAACTTCACATACTCGCTTGCACTTTGGTTTTTTAAATAGTTGTCTTAATATTGTTCATGATAGTCATTCACGTAAACGTAAGGCTTAATCTATTGGAATGTTCCTATGTAATGTGGTATGGATTATATCCCCACTACTCATATCCATAAAAGCAAGACGTTGATCCTCTAATAATATCAAGGCAAGTTCCAAAATTCCCAAGTAAATAATGACTTATTCATTCCATAGTGAGACCATACATAGAAAACAATAACAAATGAAGGTTGCGAATTAAGACAAACAACTTCAAAAGTTATTCCTAAATGGTTATATTATATACAATTTCACTAATAGATCTAAAATAAATAATTAAAAATACACTATAGTTTCCATGTAGGTGGATATTACAATATACTATCACAATTTAAATGTTATTGACAATTAATTTCAAGTAAATATATGTTCCTAATTAAATGCATACATCTTCTCTTGCACAATAAGTTAACTCACCTTTGGGTGAATCACAATGCTATATAATAATAATCAACAATTAGTCACTTTACTCATATGCATTCTATTAACCAATATGGATAGTTAACATTTTATTTATTCAAGCATGTCAATATTATAGTTTTACCACTATAGTGACTCAAAAACAATAAATTCGAATTTATGCATAAATAATAGATATTATTTTAATATTATGCATTAATAAAATAATACTAACGTGGAAGTTTGAGAAATGCAATTAAAATATTATCCTAAAGATCTGGCATTTTATTGCATGAATTCCTTGATATTTTTCTCTTTGTTTTATTTTAATTTATACTAACAACCATTTCTTTGTTTCTTTTCTCTTTAAAGAAATCATATAAAACAAAACAAACCCTTAAAACAATATCATTTTTTGTTAGATAACCATCGAATATGAAAAATACATCTTAAATGGTTAAATAGTAAATTAGATATATAAGAAGTCAGCAATAGTGACCCATTAAAAATATGAAAACCCACTAAGGACCTAAAGGAATAAACATTAAAATCCTGAAAGCTAGATAAAAGATCTTCAACAAAATATGATTATGTTATTTACCAAAAGAAAATAAGATTATGTTCCTAAAGGCCTAGGGTTCCCTTTGTATGTAAACTTTATAGTTGGAACAAAGAGGAAACTCTTGAATGGTTATTGTTGTATAAGGGTGGATGTGTTTGCCTTTATACAAAGGCTCAAGGTGAGAGGGATAAAGAAAATTTTTTATGAACATAAATGAAAAAAATTATATGTTCAAAAATATTTCTTTAATACCACTTGTAACTTAAATTTATATGGAAAAAATATTAATCACATAATCTTGAATACATAGTTTTTATAATATAAGACATTTCATACATACTTGAAAATTTTGATAAAATTGACATGTCACAAACTCTTGAAATAAATTAATTTATCTCATTTAACCCTTTCTTATTTACAAATGTCTTTTGACGAATTATTTTGCATATGTTAAGTGTAAATCCTAATAGGTAGGAAAATAACCTATTTATTTATTTTTAATGTAGTACATCTATCATATAACAGAGTGAACAGTTAAGATCATTTAGTTA
This sequence comes from Erythroxylum reticulatum, assembly GCA_025504915.1. Lineage (NCBI taxonomy): Eukaryota > Viridiplantae > Streptophyta > Magnoliopsida > Malpighiales > Erythroxylaceae > Erythroxylum > Erythroxylum reticulatum. The sequence continues at coordinate 5,668,018 of JANSVA010000006.1, forward strand.
TTTAATTATTGATTGGATTTAAAAATAATTAATTAGCCTAATAGTCGTTCTTATTATAGCTTATCATCCAAACTTTCTGCTTTCTTTTTTTCTTATACATATCCTTGTTTCTTAAGATATTAGCCATATGTTGTTCAAGTTTTACGTAGGTATCCCAATAGAGTCAAGTTTTAGACATTCTCAACTAAATCTTAAAGGTCAAAAAAATATCCTATAGTTTCAATTTTGAAACCTATTATTTTCATCATAATTTAACTCGAACTTTAATGCTTTAGAGCATTCAATTTTAACTTTAATATTTTTAAAAATAGACAAAAAAATTAAATAGATAACAAATTAAAAAGTGTCTAATCTTGTGGATTTTTTAATTTGGTGCAAAACTTTCTAAAATTTTTAATTTAGTAACTAACCTTTCAAATTTCATATTAATTAGGTCAAAATGTTATTTTTGCTGACATGGCTAATAGATTAAAAAATACGTACCATTTAATGGACATGTTACATCATCAAAGATAATCTTTTAACCTACTTTATTCAAGTTTTAAAAGATTAGTCACAAAATTGAAAATTTTAAAAAGTTTGACACTAAATTGAAATTTTTTTTAGAAGTTTAGGCACTATTTAATCTATTATCTCAAAATTAAACAAAGTAAAGTCTTTTTAACATTTTTAATCAGTAAGTACGCCTTATTGCCACGTGTATGACATATAGTATAATAGGGCTCGAACTTATTTTAAAATTTTAATTATAGTTTTTGATTAATTTAATTATTTTGTATATTAATTGATTGTGAATATTAGTTATTATTAATTGCTTAAAAAATCCTAATCAACTAAATTGATGTAGAATTATTAATTTCTAAATCTATGAAAGCCTAATTTCAAGTTTTCATATCTCTCCTCTCCTTAGTTTCTTTTGGATTTTCTGGTTATTCCTCTATTTCTAATTTCTCTCTCTTTAACATATTACTTACATTTAACAATCATGAAGGTCTGCACACTAACATTGAAAAGATAAAAATAAATTTATAACGTTGAGATAGAATTTAAGCTAATATTAAACACTTGTTTTCTGGATAAGTATAATTAAGTTTAGAATAAGTAAAACATAGGTTTATCTAAATAAGATATACTTTTGAAGTAACAAACTAATTTCACAACAATCCCCTACTTATTTCAAAAGAATATAAATAAAGGAATAATTAAGTATTGTTAAATTAAAAATTAGAGTGCAATAACTCAAATTTGGTGTCCTAAGGACTATAAACTAAAGACTGAACCTAATAAGTCGCAACTCACAAAATATTGTGAGACTTTAAGTTCATATATTGTAAATTGTAGTTCTTATTAGTCATATTACACCCTCACCATATCTACTATTCATCGTGTGTTTGTGATAGTAAGCCATGAGTGCTCCCGATTATTTATGGGTTTTTAGAGATTAGCCAAATTCTTATAGGAACAACTCCATTCCACCCTTGTATAGGTGATTCTATTAAGTGCATACTATAGCCAATATGCCACCCATAAAGGATATGGGGCTCATTAAGAGCTTAGCTCATCCTCATTTAAGTTGCAGTTTGGCACTAATCACATACCGTATAAGAGACATAAATATTTGATAGTGCCTTTTAAAATCAATCAATGACTTTGTTATTACTTATATGAACCTAATTCATAGGATCACCATTCACATGGGTTGGTTTACCTTCATTGTTGATATCTTAAATTGGCTTTAGTCCCATTCCCCTTAATGTTTCAAACATTTGTTTCCTTCCTAATGTTTTAGTCATAGGATCAGCCAATATCATTTATGACTTTACATAATCAATGGATATAACTCCATTTCTAGGTAGCTGCTTGAACACTTCATGTCTTAAATGAATGTGTCTATTTTTCATTAACATTTTTATTTTTATTTTTTGCAATGCATAAGCACGAAAGTTGTTGGTTTTATTCCTAAAGGAATATTTTCTAATAAGTTTCTTAACCATTTAGCCACATTTTTGGACAACCTTAAGGCCACAAATTTTGATTCCATTTGTTAACTTAGCAATAATAGTCTGTTTGATTGACTTCTAAGTTATAACACCACCAACAAGAGTAAATACATATCCATTAGTAGATTTTATCTCATTTGAATCAAAGATCTAGTTAGCGACATTTTAGTAATATAACAAGAAATACGTTATATAAAATACCATTATTAGTGGTACCTCTCAAATATTTCGTTAGTCTAACTAAAGCAGCCCAATGATCACAGTTGGGATTATAAATATACCTACTCAGTATGCATACAACATAAGCTATATCATATTGTCTACAATTCATTAAGTGCATTAGACTCCTAATAATCTAAGCACATTCAAACTGAGCCACAGAATTACTTTTGTTTTTAATTAAATGAGTATATTGCATCATAAAGAGTACAAACTAAGTCTCGCATCAAAATAATTGAACTTCTTAAGAACATAATGTTCTTGTGATAACATTATACCAGATTTATTCCTCATGATTTTAACAACTAAGATAATATCTTTCATACCAAAATGGAAAACTAAGAAGTTTTTAGTACCATATACAACATTAATACTAGTACCAAAAATAAGTAAGTTATCCATATATAAATTGATGATCACACATTTTCCATCAATAACTTTAGTAAATGCATTTATCCACTTTAATAGAAAAGAAACCTTCACTTAATAGAACTTGGTCAAATTTTTCATGTCACTACTTAGGAGTTTGTTTAAGATCATGCAAAGATTTTCGTAATCTACAAACTTTGTTTTCAAAACCATGTAAAACACAACCTTCATGTTGAACTATATAAATTTCTTCATTTAAATCACGATTTTAAAATGCAATTTTGACATCCATTTGGTGAATAAATAAATTATGGATAGAAGCTAAAGTAATCAAAATATAAATTGGTGAAATTCTAGTTATAGGTTCTTAAGTATCAAAATAATAAATATTATGTTTTTAAGTAAAACCTGTAGCAACTAAACAAACTTTGCATTTGTCACTAGAACCATCAAGTTTAAATTTCCTTTTGAAAATTCATTTGCAACCAATAGGTTTAACACCTGTGGTAAATCTACCAAATCCTAAGTTTTGTTTTGTAAAATAGATTCAATCTCATTTTTAGTGGCTTCTTTCCTAAAAGGTGAGTCAAAAAAAGAAATTGCATTGGAAAATGATAATGGATCATTTTTAACAAGATGAGTGAAAAATCATTTTTGAAATATCATTCTTTTCTTGGTCTTTTGCTCCTCAACAACTCATCAGAGTTTTCATAATCAATATTAATAGTAGGAACACGAAAATTTTTCTCAAAAAGTGGAAAATATGTTCAAAAACTTTTGCATTCTTTGTCTCAATGATAGTCTTACTATTAAGGATATCACTTTTTTAAAAAAGAAATTTATAAGCAGCACTATTATTAGCATAACCAACAAACATACAATCAGAAGTTTTTGAGCTTATTTTCCTTTTCTTAAGATCAGGCAAGATCACCTTACTAAGATATCCCTACACTTTTAAATATTTCGAAATTAGGAGGATAACCTCTTTATAACTCATACGGGGTCTTACCAGTTCTCTTGTAAGGAATTCTATTTTGTAAATAACATTCAGACAAAATAGCTTTACCTTATAGATTCTTAAGAGAAAAATAACTAACAAGCATTATTATTTCTTTTAAAGTTTTATTTTTCGTTTCTATACACCATTTAATTTAAGAAAATGAGGGGATTAATTCCATGGATTATTCTCTCCTTTTCATAATAGTTATAATAAAATATTCACCTCCTTTATCTGATTGAACTCTTTTTATGTCCTTATTTTATTGGTTTCTTCCTCAACTTTATACAATAAAAACATTTTAAAAATATCGTCTTTATTTCTTAACAAATACACTTTAGTATATCAAGAAAATCATCTATAAATGTTAATGTAATATTTCTTACCACCTTTAGATAAAGTTTGTTTTAGATCACCAAGACTAGTATGAATTAAACTTAATAATTCATATTCTCTATTAACATATTCACAAGATTTCTTAGTTATTTTTATTTAAGCACATGTACCACATTTATCCATACATGCATTAACATTAGCATAAATAAGGCTAAGAGATTACATATCCTTGAGATGAGAAAAATTATCATAACTTAATCTAGCATGCCATAAATCAAAAGAATCAATCAAGTAAGTAGAAGAACATGCATTATTTTCATTAATAACCTCAAAAACACTCAATACAAACAATCTTTGATTAAAGTAATCTTTCCCTACAAATAAATCATTTTTGGTCATAACAAACTTATCATATTCAAATGACACTTTGACCCTAACTTTTTTCAATAAGTATACAAAAATTATATTAACTCTAATAGTTGGTGCATGAAATACGTCATTTAACTTCAAGGTCTTGCCAGATATGAGTTTTAGAACAACTTTTCCTTTACTAATGAACTATTGTAGTTTGAGAGTTTCTAAGATAAAATGCTTGTTCTCCTTCCTTTATGGAGTATAGATGGCGAAAGAATATTTATTTGCATATATATGCCTTTTAGCACCAAATTAATCATTCATATTAGCCACAACATTAACTTGCGAATCAACAAAAGCTATAATTTCATTATCAGCTTCAATCAAATTCATATTTGGTTTAACATGATTGTCATTTCTCACTAATTTCCTACATTGAGGTGCATAATGACCTAGCTTTCCATAAACAAAGCAAGAGCCTTTCTTTTTGAACTTAGGATTATTCACTTTAGGCTTGAAAATGGATCTAAGGCTATTATTCTGATTTTTATTTTCATGATTTTTTTATTTTAGGAATTCAAATTACTTTATGACAAGTTAACTTCCAAAGATATCTCCTTTTCTTTGGCTGCTTTAATCTCCTTACGATTTGTTTCTTTAATAATTATGTGCATATTAAGATTTGATAGTGTAACTGTCAGTATTTATGCTTCAATTGTTATTTGTAGTCATTCCAAGGCCAAGGAAACTTTTAAATTAATAGGCTCCTAACAAATTCTTCTTATAAATTTATGCTTCCAGCTTTGAGATCCTCCAAAATATTATGGGATTCATTAATTTTAGATTTAATGTCTTTGTCGCTTGTCATCTCCCAACAATAAAATTTGCCAATTGTGAACTTTTGCTTTCCCACATCTTTAACCATGCACTTAACAATCATTGATTCCCATATCTCCTTTGCTACTTTGTAAGGACAATAAACATCAAACGATTTATTAGATAAGGTATGTAAAATTGTGTGTAGACATACCTTAATGGCATTAATCCAATGTTTAAGTTTTTTTCCATATAAAATTTCAGCAATAAGTTTTGGTCCTATCAAGCCAAATGCTACCCCTTGCATATCCAAAATTGAGAAAATCTTCTCTTGTAATCTTTTGAAATTATTGCAATCAAATATTTCAAAATTTAAAATATCAAGAAATGATCTTGCAAAGGGAAAAAAATTACAATAGATGAATTTTCATTTTAGATGGTAGCGAAGTTTGTATTAGAACCCATATTAACTACATTTGAACCTCCAACAATTGTTCTGGCATTGTCAGTGATATCGATGTTTAGCTACATCTTCAAGTGAACAATATAAATGAAGTTGATCAAAATGGTGTTGACTTAATGACATATTTGATATCCCATATTGGAAAATTGTGAAGATGGGAGAGTATCCTTAAGTTATAAAAAGAGGGTTCCTTTACCTTTGTTTAACAATCCCAAAACAAACAAGTCTTCCTCCATAAGACTTTGTTTGTTTCTCCCTTATTTGTAATTATTCTCTTCAAAATAATGGAGTATTTTGGTGGTGAATGAGGAGTAGGCAAGTATGAACTTCGTAAATTTTTAGTGTTCTTATTTTGGATGTTCTATTTATTATTATCTATTGAATAACTATTTTGGGGTATAGTTATAGTGACATATTGTTCTATTAATTACACGTCTAGGAAAATTCTAAGGAGGGGTATTTAAGTTGACCAATGTGTTGCACAGACTCTTAAAAAATTGACCTGGTGTAATTAATGGTGCAATCGTTCACTCACTATTCACTTGTGCAATAGGGTGAAAGTATTATTGGTGGAAAACAATATGAATTCCATTATAATTGGTATCAGATCCAAGGTTTTTTTAGTATGCTCTATGGTTGCAACTTAGTCTGATCTTCCACACCAGAAAAGATTTTCCTTAAGTTATTAGCATTCCACATTAAAGGTTATTGAATAGAAGTTGAAACAGAGATGACAGAAATCAAAGATACGATCGCAGCAACCATGTCAATAACTTCTACCTCATTTATTCTAGTAAGGACTGCTGTGACAAATGCAAGATTAGTAGTGGAGATTTTTTATAGAATCGGTCATTTCAGCATTTGACAAAGTGAAGTTTTAGACACTCTCTTTCAGCAAGGTCTAGATATTGCCATTGAAGAAGAGAAACTAGAAGAGATGGATAAGAAAGAATGGAAGACTACCAATCGTCTAGCATATAGTACAATTCGATCGTATTTGTCTAGATAACAAAGATATCCATTCTGTAAGGAAACTTCTGTAACTAAATTGTGGAAAGCATTAGAGGAAACATTTTTGAAGAAAAGTAGTAAAAACAAGCTTTACATAAAGAAAAGAATGTTTCGTTTCACTTATATTCCTGGCACCACTATGAATGATCATGTCACCAACTTTAATCAATTGGTAGCTAATATAATGAATATGGATGTGATGTTTAAAGATGAAAATCTGGCTTTGATGTTATTAGGATCTCTTCCTGAGGAGTTTGAGTTCCTTGAAACTACACTACTCTATATAAAAGTTAAGGTTTCTTTAAGTGAAGTTTATGCTGCCTTGTACAGTTATGAGTTAAGGAAGAAAGGTAAGAAGGAAGCACATTTGGAGCAGTAAAAGCATTGGTAGTTAGAGGTCGTTTGCAAAGTCAAAAGAAGGGGAAAAAAGGGAGATCAAAATTCAGACCAAATATAGATAAATGTGCCTTTTGTCGGGAGATTAGGCATTGGTAAAAGGATTATCCAAAGATGAAGAATAAAGGCAAACCTAATAAGGGAAAGGTTATTACCTATTAGAATGCTGCCGAGTGTGATAATGCAGACTCAAATCTTTCATTGGTTGTTAAATCCTAAATAAGGGCTTTTAGTCCATAGTTGCTAGATTCAGGTTGTAGCCATTATATATGTCCCAATCAAGATTAGTTCTCTTATTTTAGAGAGCTAGAAGGTGGAGTTGTATACATAGCAAATAACAATCCCTGCACTATAAATGGGATTGGTTCAATTCACTTGAGGAATCATACTAGAAAAACCAAGATTCTGATGGATGTCAGATACTTGCCAAATTTGACCAAAAATCTCATTTCTGTAAGAGTCTTTAAATCAAAAGGCTACACTGTAAATATAACAAATGGAGTAAAGAAATTCATCTCTGGTGCACTTGTGGTTATGAGAGGAATTCGAAGGACTATAACTTGTATTACTATTAAGGAAATGCAGTCATTGGAACAACAACAATAGCTCCTAGTGATGATCAAAGGCTAGAAGCTATCAGCTTATGGAATATGCGTTTGGGATATACAGGTGAAAAATCCTTGAATATTTTAGTAAATTAAGGGTTATTGAAAGGAGTTTAGGTCTGTAAATTAGATTTCTATGCATTGTGTTAAAGGGAAGCAAACAAGAGTGAAATTCAACAATGCAATCCATGATACACTCTGATGTGTGGGGACTTTCTAAAACAGTTTCTATGAGAGGAAAACAATACTATATGACCTTTATTGATGATGGAGACTAAACAGGCAAAAGGTTCAAATGTCTTTAGACATCCAGACAGATAAAAGGAGTATAAAAGTGATCCATTTATGAAAGTCTATAAAGAAGAAGTATACAACACTTCACATTTAGAAATACACCACAACAAAATGAGGTGGTAGAATGCATGAATCGGACATTATTAGAGAAAGTTCTGTGTAAGTTGTCTAATGCTAAGTTAGGCAAAAAGTTTTAGGTTGAGTCTAAATCATATGCAAGTCACCTCATAAATTGCTTACCATCAATTACTATTGGTGGCAAGATGCCTTTAGAAGTATAGTCTGGGAAACTTGCTATAGATTATGATTCCTTACGTGTATTTGGTTACACTACATACTACCATATTAAGTAATCAAAGTTGGATCCTATAGCAAAGAAAGCAATTTTTATAGGAGTCACTTTTGGTGTGAAAGGATATCGTGTTTAGTGTCCAGAGATGAGGAAGATAATCTTTAGCAGAAATGTCACCTTTGATAAATCTACCATTATGAAAAAGGTGATAACTGAAGGTGGTCAATAGACTAATGGTACTCCACAATAAGTGGAGTATGTTCCAAAATTGGTGGATTTTGAAAGAAGGATTACAAACCCAGTAACAAATAATGAAGTAGATGGAGACACTCCTATAGTTGAAGAGGAGTCGAATGAAACAAAGGTTCAAACTCAAGAACCTCCACAACAACGACATGAATTAATCGTATTAAGTAGGCCAAACTGAAGAATGCAAAGACCTACTCGCTTTGATGACATGGTTTCTTATACATCTAATTGCAAATGATGAAACTCTTGTCACTTATTATGAAGCTATCAAAAGTTTTAAAACAGATAGGTGGAAAGCCATGAATGAAGAAATGCAGTCCCTTCATAAGAATCAAACATGGAAGCTAGCTAGTCTACAAGAGGGAAAGAAGACAATTGGATGCAAATGGGTATGTGAAAAGAAAGAAGTATTTCTTGAAAAAAATGATATTTGTTACAAGGCAAGACTCTCAGATGGAGGGAATTAATTATAATGAATTCTTTTCTCTAATTATAGAACATTTCTTCTTTAAAGTTCTATTGGTCGTGGCAACGTAATGGACTTGGAGCTAGTGTAGTTGGATGTAAAAACTACATTTTTATATGAAGATTTGGAAGAGGAAATCTATATGACTCAGTTGGAAGGATTCAAGGTTACTGGCAAGGAGAATATGGTATGTAGATTAGAGAAATCATTGCATGGATTAAAGCAATCTTCAAGGCGGTGGTACAAACGATTTAACAATGTCATGATAAGGCAGAGGTATAAAAGAAGCAAATATGATCACTGTGTGTATTTACACAAGCTACAAGATGGATCCTACATCTATCTTCTTTTATATGTTGACGATATGCTGATAGCTTCAAAGAATCTAAGAGAAATTAAAAGATTGAAGATTCAATTAAATTAGGAGTTTGAAATGAAAGATCTGGGTAAAGCCAATAAGATTATCGGTATGGAGATAAGCAGGGAATGAAAGTTAGGGAGACTACGTTTAAGTCAAAAACTATATTTGAAAAAGGAAGGTACTACAACATTTTGGCATGAATGAAAAGTCAAAACTTTTTAGTACTCTGGTTGCTCTTTATATAAAGCTTAGTGCATCCTTAACTCCAAAGAAAGATGCAGAAGGAGAGTACATGAAAAAAGTACCATATGCAAATGCGATTGGTAGTTTGATGTATGCTATGTGTGTAAAAGGCCCGAAATTTCACTAGCAGTAGGAATCGTGAGTAGGTATATGCATGCTTCAGGCAAGGAGCATTGGTAAGCTATGAAATGGATTCTACGATACATTTTGAACATCATAGATATTGGATTAATGTTTAAGCAGGATAAGAAACGTGGATATTACTTAGGTGGTTATTGTGATTCCGACTATATTAGTGATTTAGATAAACGTCGATTAACCACTGGTTATGTGTGTACTCTTGCTAAGGGACTAGTTAGTTGAAAGTCTACCTTACAGTCAACAATGACTTTGTCTACTACAGAAGCATGTCAAAGTACATTGCGATATTTAGAGTGCCATTCATTTAGTACAGAACTAAGTTTATCATGCAAGGACAAAGCACATCAATGTTCATTTCGATTTTATACAAGGGATGCTAGAAGATGGTGGAATAATACTCTAGAAAATCCTGACCTATAAAAATCCTGCAAATATGATGACAAAAGTGGTGACTGTAATTAAGTTCAAACACTATTTAGACTTGATTAACATTTTGATAATTTGATAGTAATTGGAGACACTACCGAATATAGTTTTATTTGTGAGAGAATAAAGATTGGGAAATATGTCAAAGTGAAAAATTGTTGATTTAATGGCATATTTGATATCCCATGTTAGAAAATTGTGAAGATGAGAGAGGCTCCTTAAGTTATAAAAAGAGGGCCCCTTCACTTTTGTTTAATCATCCCAAAACAAACTAGTATTCCTCTCTTATATAAGACTTTTTTTTATTTCTCCCTCATTTGTAATTATTTTCTTTAAAATAATGGAGTATTTTAGTAGTGTTAGAGGAGTAGGCAAGTTTGAACCTCGAAAATCTCTAATGTTCTTGTTTTGGGTGTTCTATTTATTATTGTCTATTTAATAACTTTTTTTGGGTATAGCTATAGTGATATAATTAGTAGTACAATCATTCACAACAGGGTGAAAGTATTAATGGTAGAAAACAACTCGAATACCATGAAGGAGGGCACCATGATATTTTCCAAACCCAAACATATGAAACACTCCTTTTGTACACCGTGACTTTGTTTGCTCCTCTGTTACCTTTGTTTGAAACCAAAAACGATAAGGCTAATTCTAGCAACATCACCGATAGTAACCCTATGAAATGAGCTCATGGTCTGATGAGAAATCCTTTCTCTTTAAGCTTGATGAACATATACTTAGATAAATAGAGAATTTGGATTGATTTACTTTATTGGATTGGAATAGAAAGAGACTGAATGATATACTCAATGACGAAAGAAAGGACCTGGGTCTACTCTTGTCTTGTTGGAGCATATTGATGAGTTGATAAAATAATAATAGAAATTAGCTCCCAGAAACATAGTAGCAATAGGAAACATGTAAAATGAAAGTGTAAAACAGGTAACATGTAAAGCAAAATATGGAGGTACATTGTCTATGATTGGATGGCAAGATTATGTTTTCAAGGGCCATTAAGAGAATTTTGGGATTTCGGTAAGAATAAACACTTAAAAATGTTAGTTGTACATATAGCTGTATATATCCTGCATATCTTTTGTTGTATATAGTATATTTGACTAACCTATTCTTTCCATATCCATAGCACAATTTCAGGCTTAGTTTTAGTTTTTATCGTTGTAACAAGTTGTATATATTTGGGTTTTGTGAATAAGAAAGTAGAACAACCTTACCCATTTTAATATGGTAGAGCCATTTTAAACTGGTCTACTCTTTGTAGCTCATCTAGTTGTCTTCTTGTAGCATCCCATTACCTGTAGGGAGGCTAGAATAGCAAATATGAATGATTAATGAGAGATTGGAAATGCATTTTCATGCTCAAGCATAAAATGTCATACACATATACATAAATAGTGAAATTTTGCACATGAAAATAATTGTACATACATTCATGGATAATTCCGAGTATAATTGAATTAGCTAATGTTATTTTGAGAATTTCTGAATTTATTTATATTAGAGATATTATTGATTAGTGGAGTTGGTGTATTTGTGAATTTTGGTGAATTTAGGAATAATTTTCAAAATTTTTTGGAAAATAGGAAATAAGAATCAATGATATTTGGAGATAATTGGATTGTAAAGATGGGAGTTATAGAGATTAGTTCCAAAGGAACTTGGTTAGAGCTTAGACATTAAGAAAGTGACAAGCGTCACTAACTTAGTAAGTTGCTTTTATAATTTTGTTTGGGAGTGAGCTATGATCTCTGATAGTTAAAAGACTACGTGATTTGAAAGATGTACTACAAACATTTTTCCTGAGTTTCCTTCTTTGTAGTCACCTTCTTCGACTTTTCTCCTAACACACAGAGTTTTTCATCAAACACCTTCCGCGAGATTTCTTTGTTTTCCTTATCCTATATCACTCCCACTTTGCTATTTGTTTCTTCTACCCTAAGAAAGAATCGAAGCTGGTCAATTTTTTACATTGGTGTACATGAATTGCATGGAGTTTGAGGCTTTGGGATAGTTGAGGATCGTAGAGTTTTCAACGAGTAAGTAGTGAATAAATCCTTTAGAGTTATGGATTTATAAAATAAATTTGATGAATTACTGTCATCTGCATGAATATGGCATTACGTATACATATTCATGAACACAGTGTTAATGGGATGAAAAATATAGATATAGTGTTATTTAGTATTTGATGGATTTGTTAGTGATCAAGTCATGTAGAAATGATTTTTTGAAGTTAGATAAAGAAATAATATGGTGTATGAGGGTAGTGTAGAAGATTATTTACGAAAAGGGTGATATGCTATATTTCTTCACTGTGCATGTA
>JANSVA010000006.1:5685576-5696415 GCA_025504915.1 Erythroxylum reticulatum
AGAATTCTTGTACCTCAGTTTTAAAAGGAACAAAAATTTCTGTCCTTGTCCTCTGAGGACGGAACAAAAATGACTGAAGACAATAAGCAAACAGCACGAAGGACAGAAATTTGTGTTTCTGTCTACTGTCCTCACCTACGAGAACACTAACTAAACGCAGGGTAAAAGAATCATACCATTTTGACGTGTACATGTCAGTTTTCAGATTTCTTTAGTTTGGGCCCACAAGCATAATGTAGCCTTGTATATACAAAGAAGGCATGATCATAAACTTCTTAGAAGCCCAATACGAAACTTTTACAATCGTACATATATATTATATATGTATACACCTTCTCAGCATACGATTGAACACATATTGAGTATACATAAAACTGCATTTCTTCTCCAAGCAATGAGCTGGTGGTGGTCTGGTGCTATTGGCGTTGCCAAGGTACTTGCATACATACATACAGACTAATAACCTACAGAAATTTAATGAAATTTCTTAATGTGTTGTTTTGCAGAAGAAATTCGAAGAAGACGAAGCACCGCGAAGCTACCAAAGCGTAGCCCTAGTGGTGGGCATCACCGGGATTGTGGGCAACAGCTTGGCCGAGATCCTCCCTCTCTCTGACACTCCCGGCGGGCCATGGAAAGTCTACGGCCTGGCACGCTATCCACGTCCGTTCTGGAACGCCGACCACTCGGTGGAGTACATACAGTGCGACGTCTCTGATTCAACCGACACCAATTGCAAGCTCTCCCGCCTCACCGACGTTACGCACATCTTCTACGTGACCTGGGCCAACAGGTCCAAGGAGGCAGAGAACTGCCAAGTTAACGGTCGTATGTTCCGTAACGTACTCAACGCCGTTATCCAAAACGCCCCCAATGTACGTCACATCTCTCTCCAGACAGGGTCCAAACACTACATCGGACCATTCGAGTCGTTCAGCAAAGGCGTGTCCCACGAACCGCCTTTCACGGAGGACTTGCCTAGGTTAAGCGTGCCAAATTTTTATTACACTTTGGAAGACATCATGTTCGAGGTGGTTGAGAAAAAGGAGGGAATTACTTGGTCCGTGCACAGACCGGATCAAATATGGGGGTTTTCTCCATATAGTGTAATGAATATTGTTGGAACGCTCTGTGTGTACGCTGCCATCTGCAAACATGAAGGGAAACCGTTAGTGTTTCCAGGGACAAAAGCTGCATGGGAAAGTTATTCTATTGCTTCGGATGCGGATCTTATAGCGGAGCACCAAATATGGGCTGCGGTTGACCCATATGCCAAAAACGAAGCGTTTAACGTCAATAACGGTGACGTTTTTAAGTGGAAGCATTTATGGAAGATTTTGGCCGAGCAGTTTGGGATTGAGGAGCATGGGTTTGGAGAGGGTGCTGGGAGGGTAAGTCTGGTGGCGACTATGAAGGGTAAAGAGAGAGTGTGGGAGGAGATTGTGAGGAAGAATCATTTACTAGCCACGAAGGTTGAGGACGTTGGGAATTGGGGGTTTGGGGATTTGATATTGAGTGGGGAGGCGCCGATTTCGATTGTGAATAAGAGTAGGGAATATGGGTTTTTGGGGTTTAGGAATTCGAAGAACTCTTTCATTTCTTGGATTGACAAGATGAAAGCATACAAGATTGTCCCTTGAAGTTTGGTTGTGTTAATTTTCAGATTATGCCCTTTTTGTTTCGGTCTTGTTTTGTTAATAATTTTTAATTAATAATTATGACATTAAACATAATTGTCTGTTGTGTTTAACACTAAATACAGGCTTGTTTAGTGGAGGACCCCTCGTCTACATACCATAAATAGTGAGACCGAAGAGGATAAATGTGGCATGCAATCGTAAGCACACGCCCATTTAGATTTGGGTTTAATTGATGGGCTTGGCTCAATTATTCTGGAGCACTTCAACCTATGATATTGGGGCCCCACCCCAGTGTCAATTCGTAATTCACTTAGACCTTTCTGAGGCTCAGCTCAGTCACTATTGTGTTACAACCAAAATGGTTCTTACGAATTTCAATGGAGCTGGTGTCGGATTTGGTATTCGCCTGTTTGGAGTGCCTTTCTGGATTGTAATATTGTTTATTAAAAATTGAATCTTTTCTCTTCGTTGATTTCAGGTTTCGGTGTTGGTTGTGGATTCGGCGTTGGTTGGGGTTTCGGCGGTCAGTTCTTTTTCTCTTTTCGTTTTGATGAATTTTGAAAAGCCTAGTGGTACTTATGTCTGTAACTGAAGGCGATAAGGCTGGTTTTATATGGTAATTGTTGAATTATGTTAGACGGCTTTCTTAGGTGGGTCTTCCATGTTGAAGAGAAATTTTCTCTTTCCGTTAGCTGTGTTCTATGATTGTAAAAAGGCAATTCTTTGGTCCAGTTGCAGGTTATGATATTGATCTCAATTTCTTGCGCTTTCCTGCTTTACTTATGCAAATGCTCCCGTTCTTTCGTTCCTTATTTATGCTTGCTGTTAGCTTTCATTCAACTGATGATAAGAGTTCACGCTGTATAATAAATTGATTGAAGAAAACTTTGCTAATGTCCTCCTCGTCGCTCATAAGTGTTTCTGTACTATGTTCGTGATAGAACCAAGGCTTTATCCTACTCTATCTACTGAATTACCATTTTGAATGAGTATTTACTAATTAAAATAGTCTTCTGCTGCAGGTATGCCTTTGAATATCTTGGGTCTTGGTGCAGGTAAAAACTTGTAAAATAAAGTACCTTATATGCGTATGCAGCTGGTGCTTTATACTTCTTTATGTCCAAGGACTGATACTGACATGAGTTTTGTTTGCAGGAGGAGGTTGTGGGGTTGGCTTAGGCCTTGGCTGGGGCTTTGGCACTGCTTTCGGTAGTCAATACCGAAACTCTCGAGTCGCGTTCCAAGGTGTTGAGTTTAACAGGAAGGATGACGGTAGTAGTGAGTCTAAAGAGATGCTGAGAAGTAAAGAGTAAGTTCCTGTATCACGGTAGGTCTTCATCTAGGATGTAAACGTTGTTTACAATATTGTGAAGCTCTGATGGTGGGAGTCCATCGAGCAACTTATGCATAGGAAAACTTCTGAACTTATGTACCAGTCTTGGATTTGAGTTAGATGCCGTGAAAGCAAAGAGAGAGGTAACATTTGCACCAATTTTTATGTTAAACTGTATCCGTTGTTGAGCTATGTATTAGTCTATTATTCATACAGGCTCAAAATCTATGGAAATTGATAGTATGAAAACGTAATTCAGTGCTGAAAATGAGGCAACATTCTCAACCTGTTGGAACTTGACTGTTTCCTGGTCTTCATATATTAGTATTCTGGATTATTTCTCATGATCTTGAAAAGTAATTCAACAAACTGGGACTTTGGACCTTTTCCGGCCTTAGTGAAATTGAACAGATTGGTCTTGTATGTATGTCAACTCTCATCTAGTTTCAAACTTTTGTCAATATTATCCATTTATCTAGTCTACTTGCATGAATTCGTGTTATTCCCAATTCAACTTTGGTTAAAACTTACTAATACTTTGCACAATTCAGCCATTCAAACTTAAGAATCTAATAGATGTCTTGCTTACATCACCACTTCTCCATACTAATATTTTCGTATTTAGGGAAGAAGATGTTGAGGAATGTGCCTTCTGCAAAACAGAGGGCTAGGAAGAAAACCAGGCTAATTTCCAAGTTACAGCTTAAAATTAAGCTGCCGACTTCATAAGTTGATTGTTTCCATTAATAAATGCCAAGTCACGTCAAGTACATAGCATTTTTCACGATCTAAAACTTTTACCCAGTTCAGTTCAAGGGCCCTTTATCAACTACCGAATCATACTAACAAGGTTCAGAGGTTTTCTTTTCTTTTTTGGTCAATAAAGGCTTGCATCTGACAGTCTAAATATGGTTTTTGAGAGTGCTTTTTGTAAGGAATTGTATTAATTAAGCTCGGTCAAACTGCAGCTTATGGAGAAAGGTACACATGTTACAAGATCAGGTGAGACATCAGGGGACATTCTTGATCTGTCATCTGCCTTGTTGGCTCCTACATTGGTACAACATATTTGGTCTACACGGATCAAATTTTCAAGGAAAATAGAAGCCAAAAGCAGAAAAGAGCTTGGATTCTTCTGTGGATCACGGAGGGAGCTTGTTTTAGCTTAAAATCACATTCTCCATACTGCAACCCCTTCCTTGGAACTTACTGACCCCTGTCCTACGCACAGGATGAAGGGTCCGCATAGCCCCTCATAGTACACGCAATGCTATCAATACTGCAAAAAGAGGCCAGAACATGAGTGTCAATGAACCTAACAAGCTCATTTTATAAAAACAGTCGTTCTTCTTTACTCCAAAATAGTGATCAGTAAAATATAGAAACATCCCGTTTACTCACAAAAGGTTAAATGCTCCCCAAAACAACAGGCATTCCTTGTGCCTTATACGCTCAAGTATGCCACATCAGTGAAAGTATAATCGCCACATACCTAACACCTAAAGTAAGATCTCCATATATATAGGTCAATGTGTCTTAACTTGATCCATTCAAACGCCTAAACATTCTGAAATTGTATTTATGCCAATTTAAGCTTGGCCCAATATCAAATGAACTTAATTATCAATTAGACTGAAGCATCAGTCGATCAACATGATTGACTATTTACTTGTGACATTGGAATATGTAGTGCACAAGAAGTAAGCTATCCACATCTTTTTCCACCAAATTGGAAAAGGATATGGCCAATAACCACTATATGGAGTATGATTGACTTCAAAGCAAAACCAGAAAAGTTCAGCAATGTTCAGATAGTGACAGGCTGTCAAATAAAAGCTGCTATTAGTTTCTAAATTCACCAACTAAAAACACCAAGAAAGGTCAAATTTTTTTAGTCAAGAGGAAAGATTTTTAACATCTAGTTTCTATATGATCAGGATAAGTCAAAGAAATACTAACTTAAGTGAAAAAACAACTCCCACAATCTAGCAAACAGAACACAAATGCATACAGCAATAGACTTTGTAACAAACAAGAAGCTCCAACATAATGCCCTTAATAGTCGAAATAGAAACATGAAGACTACTGATTGTCAAGGCATAGTTTCACAATAATCACGCTCCTCAGTCTAACCGGGGAAGCACTTAAATTGATAAACAGAATCATACTCAGTGGTCCAGAAAACTACATTGGTATAGCAATCAATCAGTTTTTGAACAATCTTCCTATCTTATTCCTGCACAAAGGCAATTACCAAAACCCTCTATATCAGGCTCAGGCAACCAACACTCAAAATACAACCACAGATTTATGTGACACGGGCAGTGGAAGGAGTCAAATAATGAGATAAAGGATGCTCACCAATCAAGCAAATAAGAAGAACTATTGAAAAAGCTACTCGAACAGGTCGACTATATTGCATTTGATACTGAGACCGTTGAAGCTGTCTCTGCATAGCTCCATAGCATCCATAAAGTTGCTTATTATAGCATTCGTCATAGCCATCAAGGCAACTCTTACTCTTTTCATAACATGCATCAATGCCCTGCAAGAATATTAAGACAAGCATCAAGCAAATATAATACCACCCAAACATTAGATAATGAAGTATATTCCATTTAAAAGAATGAGATATAAGATTCCGCAAGCTACTAAGCACACACCCTAGTCAACTCTGAGGATCCCAATGGAGCAGTATCTGATTCTTGATGACGATCTGTTGGCTTCCACTTTCTAATGCCATTGTTTGGCCACTTAAACTTGGACACTAATTCCATAGAATCTAAAACTCCAGATAAACTGGGCACTTTACGTGGGGGTTGAGGAACATGCCCGGTAGAAGAATTCAGTTGGAAGCCATCATCAGCAATTGCAATCTTCCAAGCACCAATGTCAGCACTAGCACTCGCAGTCCTTCTATGGCCATGAAGTTTCTCCTCCCTAGATTCCAAGGAATTGAGACCGACTGACTGCATAGAGTTCTTTGAACATTCTGGTTCTGACATTTTTTCCATTTCTTGCAACTTATCAAGATCCCTATTGTGAATTTTCCAAGCGGTATTACCTTCAGGTGGTCCAGACAAAAACAAAGCAAGTTCATTGCTCTCTCCTTCGTCCAAATGCACCCAAGGCAGTGGTGTCTTGCCTTCAGAAAGTGCAGAATCCCTTAAAGCACTTTGAATTTTTGAAATATGATCCTCAATTGCAATTATAAATTCATGATGCCTGTCTTTTGCATCATCACGGGAGCTTTTAACGTAGCTTGACTTGACTGCTCGCTGAAACTCGTCCAACTGCAATGCCCAATCCAGAATAAAATTGACTTCCACTAACTAACAGTGCAGAACCACTTGAACAAGAGAAAGAGACGGGAGGAGAGCAAGATAGAGAGAGGTGACCTGCCATTTGGTGGTGCCAAGAGAGGTGCGTAGGTCACGCTGAAGTTCCTCGCAATTCCACAAATTAGAGGTGCCCTTCTTGGCATGAACCCATGTTCTATAAGTTGATTCCATCCTTCAAACATTACCCACAAACGCCAGAAGTAAAAAAACAGGAACATCAACAATCCAAATCGACACCAAATTGTAACCCCAAAAAAAAAAAATCCATCAAACAGAAGTCGAATAAAGTGCACGCAGTATCTGTGTCCTAAAGCAATTAAATCGACAAGAAAATGTCTTGTCCATAAACGGCAGTGCCTAACCAGATCTCAGAAACATGATCCAAGATTGTCATTGTCAAAAAGAAGCAATGCAATTAATTTAAGGACAAAATATTAAAAGAAATAGAATATGGTAATAATAATTACCCAAGTGGATAGGAATACCTGTCGGCAGATTCTTGAACTTCCTCAGCCGCAGAGAAAAAGGGATCCTTCTCCCACCGACCAAAACTCGATGCCATTGCCACCAAGCCACTAAAAACTCGAAACTCGATCACCAATCAACAATACCGAACCCCTCAATGCTTGTCTTTCTTTTCTGAACTTCTAGATCCTTCCCGCAACAACCTCGTAATCAAAATAAGATATGAGAGGATGACTCGACAGAAAGCCTGGAAGAGGGAAATTTGGACTTTCTGTATTGAAGATTGGGCGAGACAATTAAACAGAGAAAGGAAAGGAATTAGGCAACCATATGATTGTTTCTAGTTAGTACAGTTACGTGATGTACTAAAATGTTGTCGTTTACAAGCAGTAGCACTGGTGCCTCATTAGCAAAAAGGCAATATGTCACGTATTATATATTTTGTGTTTTTTATATAAACTAAGTAAAATGAATAATTTTAACTACCAATTGTATATATCAAAAAAAATGTACGGAATACATTTGATATACGATTTATCTTTACTTTATACATGTATTAGATTTTTATTTATGCAAAACAACAGTTTTAAATAAAAATCTCATATTAAAATCTACAAATATACAAGTAAAATATGATAATAAATAAATAAAAATATAATATATTTCTATTTGGACAACTCTTGACATTATTTCGTCCCGTACCGGCCATAGAACGGTATGAAATAGGGGTGTTAATATACCAGGTATAAATACCGGTTGGTACTAGTCTGTTTCGTCTGGCACTGACTAGTATCTATAATACTGACCATATATTGGCCAGTACCTAAAATTTTAAAAAATATTGGAACTTATTAGCAAAATTTGAAATTGTAATATTTTAAATAATTTGCATTATTTTTAATTTTATATTTGTATGATGATTATTGTCTTTTTTAATAAAAATTGTGGTTATTATTTATATGTGAAACATATGAATATTATTGTTATTTCATATTAATTTTGATTATTATTTATTATTATAATTTTTAGAACAGAGTTAAAAATATACAGCATAACTGTAAAATATAACAATGGACTATTTTATAATTTTTTTAAAAAAGATATGGACTATTTTATAAATTTAAAAAATTACCTGAAATGGTACTCAATATTGACCAATACTAATACAATACCGTATCAAAACTCAATTTAGTACCAAATCTGATACGATATTCGTAACATTGAAATTTAGAAGTGTTGTTAAATGACAGAACACAAAACTTCAAAGAGTTGGGAATTAGAAATAAAAATAGGAATAAAGATAGAAAGCAAAGATAAGAATAAAAAAATTTAATTAATTATTAATAATAAGATTAAAAATTAATGTTAACATTTATACCAAATATTAAGAATAATAATAATAATAAATATTACTCATATTTAACTATCATATGATTTATTTTTATAGATAATTACTCCAAGCATTTGTATTATTCTTTTTATTGAGTCAATAAATTATTAATTTTTAAATATTTATAAATAATTTTATCATAAAAAATAAATATTAAAGAATTACAATAAAACTCATTACTTGACAAAGATCCCAACTAATTAAGAAATGGAGTTTACTAGACTGGTGTCCTGGACCTACTTGTTTAACTCGTGAATGGCCCAACGTTTGGGTTTGTTTAACGTTTTTTTAAAGTCTTCCAAATAATTGTTGTTCCTCTTGCCATCACTCCATAGCCCATCCTTTATCAGAATTGAACTCATTTCTCCGTTCACCATCATAGTGATTCCCCCATTCACCATCATACTTATCAATTTAGGTGCCCGTCAAAAGGGTAAAAAAATCAACTAAGGGAAAGGAGGAGTTCATAGCAAAAGTCACCACCATTGGCAACCACCATCACAAAATTCTAGTCAAGTTAATTGGCTGGTGTTATGAAAGTAAAGAATTCCTTCTTATTTACATGTATGTGCCTAATGGACGCCTAGAAAAAGTACTTATTCAGAGATGATAGGGAAGCAAATATGTATCGACCTTAAGTTGGAAAAAGAGAGTGTGATAATCAAAGGGGCATAGGCATCAGAATACTTGCACAAATTCATCAAAGTTAGCAACATAATGTTGGATTTAGGTTTCAATACAAAGCTTAGACATTTTGGGCTGACTCGTACCATTATACTAAGTGAACAAATCCACCGTTTCACAATAGAGCTTGCTGGAACATGTTATGGCCCAAAAGCAAGATTGTAACGACATGCAGGGGACTGATGTGGATTATGATGATGCATCAAGCGTAGGAGTAGACCAGAATGTTAGTGGGCTGAGACATAGCGTGCAGATCTGAAGGCCCATGTGGAAGTTTAGAGTGAAATGAAAGGACATGAGACGAGGGGAGGCATGGGGGGTGATGAATTTAGAATTTCTCTAGTGGATATTCTCTCTCTCTTCCCCTCTCTTTCTCTCTCTCCTGTAGTGGTTTCTTTTCTATTTTTCTCAATCCCGTACTACGATTATGTTATTTGTGCTTGTAATTCTAAGAGGACAACCATTTCCATATAACATAATTGATTTGAATAGTAAATCATCGAAACTTTTGTTGTTAAATTCATAATAAAAGGTGCTTTCATTGAGAGAATCGAAATGGCAAAGAATACACGACTGAAAGAAATCACCAGTGACCTTCAAAATCTGCAAGAACATGTCGCGAAGACTGAAGAGGCATCTATGATCAGCATGGAGCAGATGGAAGTCTTACTAGAGAAGTTGGGCACTACTTCAAACAATCGGATGAATTGACTTGAATCATCCATTAAACAATTAACTCAAGCTGTGATGCATTAGGTTGTAGGGGAGATCAATCTGCTTCATTGGGAAACTCAGGACTACTACACATTAGTTCGGAAAGTGTTGCTAGTGGCTCTGAGGATACACCTAAGATGAAACAAGTAAAAATTGATTTTCCTAGATTTGATGGAATTGACCCACTTAACTGGTTGTTTAAAGCAGAACAGTATTTTGCTTATTATAGGACCTTAGATGCATGAAGGATAGTTTTGGCATCTGTACATATGGAAGGTATGGTGGTCCCTTGGTTCCAAATGATGCAAAAAGCTCAATTGATTCCTAAATGGGCGGCATTAGTGTCAGCCATTAAGCAGCAATACGGACCAACACAATAAGATAATCCTAGAGCTCAGCTATTCAAACTCGTGTACGTGGATTCAACTTCTAACTATCATCAACAGTTCACAGTTCTAACTAATAGAGTGGAAGGGGTGTCTAAGGATGCTCTTAAGGACTATTTCACTAGTGGATTGAAGATGGATGTGCGAAGAGAGGTGGTCTCTCGGAATCCTTCAACACTGCTGGAAGCGGCAGCTTTAGCCCATTTATATGATGAGAAGTTCAAAGTTTTTCCCCAAATCTTATGCACAAACAGTGAGCCCATTAACTAAGTAACTTAAAAAGGAGGGATTCCAATGGAATGCAACAAACCAAAATGCTTTTGAAGCATTGAAAACAACAATAACACAAGCACTGGTTCTCCAAGCCATTTATTCTAGAGACGGATGCCTCGAGCATCAACATTAGGTTGGTGTTAAGTCAAGATGAACACCCCATTGCCTTCTTTTCAAAGAAGTTCAGTCCTCCCATGCAAACAAAGTCTACTTATGTTTGAGAATTGTATGTAATTTCAGAAGCTGTCAGTAAATTTCAGCATTATCTTTTTGGGCACTTCTTCATCATTCATACAGACCATGAGAGTCCTAAGCACTTAAATAATCAAGTGATTCAAACACCTGAGCAAGAAGTTTATTTGACTAAATTGATGAGCTATCTGTTGGACCCCAAACTTTTCTTAAAAGATTAGAACTATTAAATGAGAAATTTTTGATGATTAGTCATAAGTAAAGAACAAATGAATGAAAATTCTTGAACTAAGAAATGATAGACAAGAGTAAAGTTGTGAATGAGAAGTGAGGATAGATTCATCTTTTTGCTTTGGTGTTTTGGTAGATGAGAGATTATGAAATGGGAAGAATTAAGGTGAAAGTTAGATGTAAAATGAAA
>JANSVA010000006.1:5696515-5720773 GCA_025504915.1 Erythroxylum reticulatum
CTTTATTGCTTCTTGAATGAATTGTGAAATTGTTATATGTTTGCTACATGAATTGTGTTGATGATTGATGAAAAAAAAACTTTGAAAAGGATTTCTCTTTGAAAAGATACATGTTTATGAAATCATATTTTCAAAAATGGTTTCCAAAACATATCAAGTATATGAAAAGTAAGTTTTCGAAAAAGTATCATTTTAGGCAACGAGTTTACCAGTTATAAAATATGTGTTATGTAGGTTTGTGGTAGTCCATTAAGAATGTCACGTGCACGTTGACCAAATTAAAGGCTTCTCCCGTCTACCCTTTAGTAGCACGGAGCTCCTTCATAGACTCCCTCAAGTTTGCGACTACACAAGACTATTATGTGGAAATGTGTAGTGTGTCATATTAATGAATCTACCCGAACCATTTTGATATGCTTATGTGTTTATGTTATGTTAATAAGTTTGATGCATTTATGTTTTATAACTTATGAATTTTGGCTGAAAGCTTAAGAAACATGTGTTTATAAACTCAATAAAAATTTTCTATGATAAGTAAAATGGTTTCAAAGGTTTTGCTAATTTTTCCGTTATAAATTGTTACCCACAAGATGTCAAGCTCACCCCCTTTCTGTCCCATCTTCAAGTGATAGTTAAGTGATCAAGTGATCAAGAGCCTAAGGGAACCTTTTCAAATTTGCTATTTTTTTTATTTTTGTAATAAGCCAATGTTGTGGCTTTTGATATGTAAATAAAGTTTTTCAAACTCTGTGGCTTTAGTAATGAAATGATAGATTAAAGTAGTTTCGGTTGTGTATGTCCATATTGACTTCCTCATAATATGGTTGAGTTGAAGTAATAATTTTGTTATGTCCATATTGACTTCCTCGTAATATGGTTGAGTTGAAGTAATAAGTTTGTTTTGATGTTTGATTGTCATAGGCACGCCACCCTTATGGGATGATGCCTAATAAGGGTTCATGGAAATAACCCTATAGGAGAAATTTTACTCAGTATCATGATTCTCTAGGTTTGGGCTCCGAAATCAGAAACGGTGCCCAACAGTTGTGGTATCAGAGCAAGAAGAGGAATCGATGATGGGTAAGGAGACTTCGAATGAATAAGTTCAGTGATTTTGATTTCATAAGAGTTAGGTTTCGAAATCGGTGCCCAACAGAGTTGGTATTAGAGCTCACGTTTTTTTTATTATGACCTCTGAGTTGGACTCCAAAAATAGGGCCCAACATGTTTGGTATCAAAGCTCATGTTTTTTTATTATGACCTCTGAGTTGGACTTCAGAAACGAGGCCCAACATGTTTGGTATCAGAGCACCAGAATTAGGATCTTACATGGGCAACTTCCAAAATATGTGCCAATCAAAAGAGCGATTGTTAAGAGTTCGGGCTAATAGAATTAGTGAGAAAGAAAATGATCTGTCAGAATGTGAGAAAATGAAAGTTTGTGGATATTTAAAAATAAGAGATATTACGTAGTCTGATATGTTAGGCACATATTCAGCATTTGTGGTTATGTCGGTGAATTTGGTGACAAAAGTTTGTTATAGATATGTATTTGAATTGATATGGATGTGAAATTTATATTCATGAATCGACTAAGAAAGAAATAGAGACATAGGTGTAAATGACAAGATTTAAGGTGTATAAGTAAAGAGGAATTGAAAGGTTGAACTAGGAATTGAAAATGATCGTTTAATTAGTGTGATAAGAGTTGTGATTCGATAGAAGATTGTGCTAGTGAATTCGATATCAGAATGTTAAGATGGCTATGGAAAGTAAAACGAATGTTAGTGATATATGTAGAAGTCCTCAAGATTTTGTCGATCAGTTATTAAGGGCACCCAGCTGATAAGGTGGTTACATTAGTGACTAATGTGAGTGAATACATACGAGATCTATATTTGGATATGGTGTAAGAGATAATCTATGATTCTTATAGCTAAAATCATGAGATGAATCAGAGTAACACAATGGAAGTATGATATAGGTGATTATGTTGAAAAGGTAACTACTATGGAGAAAATCATTTGAGAAAGGCAAGCCAATTAGGAAATTGAAAGAAAACCGAGATGTATTAGGGAACCAATTAAGATAGTAGGGTATTTGAATAAGTAACTAAATCGAGCGTTTTGCCTCCATTTGTTTGATCACTTAGGTAAGAATTTCGAGGACAAAATTTTTTTAGGGGAAAAATTATTAGACCCCAAACTTTTCTTAGAAGATTAGAACTATTAAATGAGAAATTTTTCGCAATTTGTCATGAGTAAAGAACAAATGAATGGAAATTCTTGAACTAAGAAATAACAGACAAGAGTCAAGTAGTGAATGAGAAGTGAGGATAGATTTATGTTTTTGCTTTGGTGTTTTGGTAGATGAGAGATTATGAAATGGGAAGAATTAAGGTGAAAGTTAGACATAAAATGAAAGCTAAAATGAAGTTGAATTTGTGTTATAAGTTGATGAAGAATATGTATATATGTGTATTTTCTATTATTGGTGTTCATGATTCATCATGGACTATAATTTCCTTATGGATGATTTTGATTTAAAACTAAGTTGAGAATGAAGAGTAAATGAAGTAGAAAAGATGATCTTGCTATGAATTGTGTTAAGGAAATTTTTTGAAACAAAATGAGTGGTTGATCTGGAAAATATTCACTGAGTATGCTTTAGTCTTTTAACTATAACTTTTTCTCTAGTTATCCAAACGAGATGATTATTGATTTGAATTAAACCAAATCCATATGGCTACATTATTATGAAGACATTGAATTTAAATTATGTCTTTAAGAGTCTCAAAATTTGTCACGAAGTTGAGAACTGGGTGCAATACGTTGGTGGATGAATGTAAAATTTGTATTCTGAATTCAAGGGAAATTCTAGATTTATTTATGGTAAATTAGATAAAGTTTTCTTCTGGAAAGTTGTATTTTATCTTTCTAGCTTTCCAACGGTATAAAGTATAAAATTTTTGGACATCGGAGTTGAAAGTTATGATCTTTTTAAGTGGAGATGTTCAAGAGTATAGAGTGTATCATCTGTGATGACGTCATATCGTCTATGATGACGTCATATTGTCTGTAAAGATATATCATCTGTGATGACGTTATATCATCTGTAAAGATGTATCATCTGTGATGATGTCATATCGTCTGTGATGACGTCATATCTTCTATAATTGACTTTCTGCTTCTTCTGTTGTTGACCGAAACTTCTCCTTCTATGTACTATCGTCTGCTCCATGTTTGACCCTTCAGGCGATAGAATCTATCTTTAAGATCTGCATGAAAGTTTTATACCTTCAAGTCTTCTCTCAAACCATCTAAATAACACCTTAATCTAATATCTGTAGAGAAAGTTATGGTAATTTTCCCAATTTGTCTACTTTTTCAATACGTTTGCTTTTTCGTTTGGTTTCGTCTGATCCTATAGTCTACTACATGTTTGACCCTTTAAAAGATAGAATTTGTCTTTAAGATCTTCATGAAAGTTGTATATCTTGAAGTCTTATCTCTAATCATCCAAAGAACACCTTAATCTGAAATCTTTGGAGAAAGGTATGACAATTTTCCCAATTCATCTGCCTTTTCAATTCGTCTGCTTTTTCGTTTGGTTTTGTTTGATCCTATTGTCTACTGCATGTTTGACCCTTCAAACGATAGAATTTGTCTTTAAGGTCTTATAAAAGTTGTATATCTCTAATTCTTCTTTCAAACCGTCTAAGAATGACCTTGATAAGATATCTCTAGTGAAAGTTATGCTAATTGACCTACAACGGGTGCAATATGATTGAGGACAAAATCATGTTTGATTCTTTCGGCTATAACTTTATTATCCGACCTCCAAATGAAGTGATTTTTGAACCAATAGTTTCTTAACTCATTTTCTGTCCCTCCATAGAATTTTATAGCATTTTGTGAGAATTCAAAAAAGATGGATTGAATCAAAGTAAGGGTATCGATTGGAAGAGTATGAATGGGATGTTTTACTGGAACATATTTTAGTATTTTGATGATGTCTTCGTCGGTATATCTCTGAATAAGATGATCCTTATTTCAAGATAAACTAGAGACATGGAGCTACAAATTATATGTAGAAATAGAAATATAATTCAGTCTCTAAGACTTTCAATTTCTTGGAGGAATTTAAGTATAGTGTACCATTTCAATATAAGAACAGTCCAAAAATGTTTGGGGCAATACTTTTAAAGTTCTGAACCAAATGGATTGATTTTGGTGTCATTAGAAACTTAAGACAAGGGAGAACATTTTCTAGAGGAAAGTGTTATATCAGAATGTTCAAGGATATTTTTGGCAAGACACTTAAGCATAAAAGACATAAGACATAAATGGAAGGGCAAATGGGACATTTCTCAATCATTAAGGAC
Organism: Erythroxylum reticulatum; assembly: GCA_025504915.1. NCBI lineage: Eukaryota > Viridiplantae > Streptophyta > Magnoliopsida > Malpighiales > Erythroxylaceae > Erythroxylum > Erythroxylum reticulatum. The sequence continues at coordinate 5,700,900 of JANSVA010000006.1, forward strand.
ATAATTGGAAGAAGAAGTGTTGTTTTGCATTTTAAGAGGAGAGAAGAACGAAAATTGAAGAGAAGAAGAGAGAGTGTCATGAAGAAGAGGGAGAGAAATACGAAGAGAAGATGAGAAGGAGAGACAGACGAGAAAATAAGTTAGGGTTTCAATTGTGTTAGCCTTCAAGAGAGATTTTGAGGTTGTTTAAGAAGGGAAACAAGTAGAGCAAGAGAATAGGCTCCCTTTGAGCTAAAATCCCTTCATTTGGTGAAGAGTAAAGGTGAGATCATTTTAAATCTTTTAGATTTTGGAAGGATTTTAGTTTATGAAGTTTAGAAAACGCTTAGGTTTAAGTATTCTAGAACCAATTTTAGTGATTGTGCTTGAGGAATTTTCAATTGAAAATCCTATTGAGTGAGATTTTTGTTATTGTATAAAGGGATCAAAAGAGGCACGAGAAACAAGAGAAAAGGTATTTTTGAGCAAGTCTATAAGCAAAGAAATCAAGATGAGTACACGTTTATAACAGAGTAAATAAGCCACTCATTGTTTTCTTCAAATCAAGGAAGTTTAATGGTTTAAATTGCATCATCAATGTGGTTTTTATTGCTTCTTGAATGAATTGTGAAATTGTTATATGTCTGCTACATGAATTGTGTTGATGATTGATGAAAATTTTTTTGAAAAGTATTTCTCTTTGAAAAGATACACGTTTATGAAATCATGTTTTCAGAAATGGTTTTCAAATCATATCAAGTGTATGAAAAGCAAGTTTTTGAAAAAGTGTCATTTTGGGCAATGAGTTTACAAGTTATGAAATATGTGTTATGTGAGTTTGTGGTAGTCCCTCAAGAATGTCATGTGCACGTTGACCAAGTTAAAGACTTCTCCCACCTTCCCGCTAGTGGCATGAAGCTCCTTCATGGACTGCCTCAAATTTACTACTACACAAGATCATTATGTGAAAATGTGTAATACGTCATATTAATGGATCTACCCGAACTATTTTGATATGCTTATGTGCTTATGTTATGTTAACAAGTTTGATACATTCATGTTTTGTAACTTGTAAATTTTGGCTGAAAGCTTAAGAAACATGTGTTTTATGAACTTAATGAAAATTTTCTATGACAAGTAAAATAGTTTCAAAGGTTTTACTTATTTTTTCGTTATAAATTGTTACCCACGAGTTGTCGAGCTCACCCCCTTTCTGTCCCATCTTTAAGTGATAGTTAAGAGATCCAAGTGATCAAGAGCCTAAGGGAACTTCTACAAATTTGCTATTTTAATATTTTTGTAATAAGCCAATGGTGTGGCTTTTGATATGTAAATAAAGTTTTTCAAACTTTGTGGCTTTAGTAATGAAATGATAGATTGAAGTAGTCTCGGTTGTGTATGTCCATGTTGACTTCCTCGTAATATGGTTGAGTTGAAGTAATAAGTTTGTTTTGATGTTTAATTGTCGTGGCACGCCACCCTTGTGGAATGATGCCTAATAAGGGTTCATATGAATAACCTTATAAGAGAAATTTTGCTCAGTATCATGATTCTCTAGGTTTGGACTCCGAAATCAGAAACGATGCCTAACAGTTGTAGTATCAGAGCAAGAAGAGGAATCGATGATGGGTAAGGAGACTTCGAAGGAATAAGTTCAGTGATTTTGATTTTGCAAGAGTTGGGTTCCGGAATCGGTGCCCAACAGAGTTGGTATCAAAGCTCACATTTTTTTTATTATGACCTTTGAGTTGGACTCCGAAAATGGGGCCCAACATATTGATTTCATGTTGAGTATCACTGTGATAAATCTAATGCGACCGCCGATGCAATTTCACAAGTCCATATGATGGTTGTGTCTATTCCCTCACATACTCTTATGGATGAGATTTTACAAGAGGTTCAAAATGCCCCTGATACAAAACAATTGATTCAAACTATTCACGATCAACCTTCTAAATGGCCACATTACCATGTACATGATGATGTTGTTTATTGGCATCAAAGGTTGGTGATTCCCTCTAAAGAACATATCATCATTCATAAAATTCTTACTGAATTTCATAACTCTCGTATAGGTGGACATTCGAGTTCCTTACACACTTTTCGTAGAGTTGCTACTCTATTCTTTTAGACATCCATGTGACGAGATGTCAAGGATTTTGTTCGTCGCTGTGTAGTCTATCAAAGAGCAAAATCCTCCCAACTACAACATTCAAGATTTCTGAATCCCTTGCCTATTCCACATCGTATTTAGGAGGACATCTCTATGAACTTCGTTATTGCTCTGCCATTAGGTCGAGGGTACTATGTTGCGTTAGTGGTGGTTGACCAATTCTCTAAGTATGGTCATTTCATTCCTCTAAAGTCTGATTATAATAGCCTCCAGGTGGCCAACACTTTTATTCAACACATTGTTAAACTTTATAGAATTCTAAACTCGATTATATCGGATAGAGACAGGACATTTACTAGTGCTTCTTGACATTACCTCTTTTGATTATAAGGCACAGAATTGAAATTAAGTTTGGCATACAATCCACAAATGGATGGCCAGATGGAAGCTTTAAACAAATGTCTTGAGATGTACTTGCACTACTTTATGTTTGATTTCCCTCGAAAAAGGCTTGAATTTTTACCAAGGCAGAGTTTTGATATAACACTGCTTTTCAAACATCCATCGGTATGACTCTCTTTAAGGTTGTTTATAGTCGAGACCCCTCGCTGCTTCATAGGACCAATCATATCAATGATACCCCGATGGATGTATTCCAACAACTTCAACAATGTGATACTGTCTTGACTTAGTTACGAGTTAATTTACAGAAAGCTCAGGTCAACATAAAAAAGTATGCTGATCGACTTCGCACTGCTGTTACTTTTGCTGAAGGTGACTTGGTCTTAGTTAAAATTCAACCATATCGCCATCATTCTATTCGATTACAGAAGCATCACAAGCTTGGCTTGCGTTATTTTGGTCCTTTTCCAATGGTAAAGAGGATCGGGTCTGTTGCTTATCACTTAAAGTTGCCTCCTAAAGCTCACATTCATCTAGTTTTCCACCTTTCACCTTTGAAACGCTTTAGTGGTGATTCCAGGACTCCCTATTCTCCTTTTCCCTTAACCACTGCTCCAGAGGGACCCATGTTGCAACCTACTGATGTTTTGGATGTTTGTTAAATTAAACGTGGCAACCAGTGGGATACTGAGCTCTTGATTCAGTGGGGCAATCTGGCCTCTCCATCATGGGAGTCACTATCCACAATTCAAACATAGTATCCTTCTTTTGACCTTATGGGCAAGGTCCGATTTAAAGGGGAGGGGGATGTTATGACCCAAGAGCAAGATGGTAACAACGTGTAAGGGATTGATGTGGATCATGATGTTGCATTAAATATAAGAGTAGCTCAGAATGTTAGTGGGTTGAGGCATAGCGTACGGATCCGAAGGCCCATGTGGAAGTTGAGAGCGGAATAAAAGGACATGAGGCAAGGGGAGGCGTGAGGGGTGATGAATTTGAAATTTCTCTTTAGTGGCTAGTCTCTCTCTTCCTCTCTCTCTTCTGTAGTGGTTTCTTTTCTGGTTTTCTCGGTCTCGTATTACAATTCTATTATTTGTGCTTATAATTATGGGAGGCCAATCATTTCCATATGACATAATTGATTTAAATAGTAAGTCATCGAAACTTTTGTTATTAAATTCATAACAGAACATCGGGCTTCCAATTATGGAGACAAATGTTTATGCCTTTGATGTGATCGTCCATTAAGTTGCTATTGGAAGGAAACTTAAGAACAATGGCTATGATAGTAATATTGTGAACTAGCTCATAGAATGTCACCAGAACAATGCTAGATGACAATGTTTGGAAAAAAAAAACTCAAAAATATGACCGTTTGGTTTTTAATTGTTTAGATTATTTGTCAAATAGCACAATTATGTGACAAGAGGCTCACAAGAAATTAATAAAATATTTTTTTAATAAAAGATTAAGGTAAATATTAAATCGGAATTATTATCGAACGTTTTAAAAAAGTTTAAATCTTTTTTGAAACGAGTTAAATTTTAAATTTTATATTAACCTGACCTGATCTCGGCTTGTTTCCGACCGGATCAAGTAATTTTAGCCCATACGTCGATTAATTCAGGCTAAAATTGACATTCCGCGTTTTACACGCGCGACTTTAAGCTCCAGTGGACTGCAGGGTTACACATGTACACTCCATTAACACAAGCCATGGAAGATTGCCAGCTACTGTGCGAGGCGGCGAGAAATGGCGACGTCGAGAAGATTAAAGCTCTCGTAGACAGCGGCGTAGACGTTACATTCTTCGACAGTGATGGGTTTACTCCGCTTATGCTCGCCGCTAAGTTTGGTCGCAACGCTGCCGTCAAAGCCCTTCTCGAAGCCGGTGCGCCTTGGAACGCCCTATCTCCTTCCAATCTCTCAGCCGGTGACTTAGCCATGGAGGCCGGTCACCAAGAAGCTTTCGAAACCCTCCTCAATACCGGTATCAACATAATTATTATCATTCATCTTTCTCAATTACATACTCTCTCAATCCAAAAAGCTGCGAACTTTAAGCACATAAGAGAAATAAGCAGCGAACTTTTTCTAAATATATAAGAAGGAGGTCTCTATCTTCTTCACAATGTCGATTAGTTTCGTTAATTGTGTAGGGATTCAATCCGAGTTGATATTGGAAACCATTGCAAGGAGGGCTAATGAAAGCACTCACTGTAGTGAGGAATACTTGGAAGATAGAGTTAGTTTTAGTGAGGATAAGTTGATGGACTCTGAGAGCAAAGCTATAATGATGGCTTGGGAGAGGCCATTGATGGAGGCTCATGCGAAGGCTGTTTGCTCCGGCGGTGGTCACATACTGAACATTGGATTCGGAATGGGACTTGTTGATGCAGCTATTCAAAAGTACGGTCCGTTGTCACACACCATTGTGGAAGCACACCGGGAGGTTTATGAGAAAATGATTCGTTGTGGTTGGGGCGAGAAAGATAACGTGAAGATCGTATTTGGGCGTTGGCAAGATGTTCTTTCTCAACTTGAAACTTATGATGGTACTTGAAAATCTCTTGAACTTTGTGATTCACATAAAAATGCACGCTTTTTTGGATTCTGCAGTTCCATGAGTAACATTTGCTGTCTCCAAGAAATTTTAACTGATTGCATATTGAATGTATGTTAGCTAAGTTAAAAAGTATTTTGCTTTGAGAAGTTATGTGGATTACATGACTACTTATCGTGTTTGTATGAAAATTTTAAAAAGTTAATCCTAAAACTTCGTTCGTAATTTGTGGATTTTATATTTCTGCATAAAGCACCAAATGGCCTGTTAGCTGATTACAAAAGACGAACCATATACTTCCAAGTTGTTTAGCAGAAGTTGACTCCTTGTATGATAGCTTCAGATTGATGAATTAACTGCATATCTGCGTGCCCTGATGCTGTACCTGAAGACTGGTGTATACTCGTCTGCATCATCTCGTATAAAACCCATATGATTTGTGTTTTAACCATCAGTAATTTAAGCATTAATCCTTCACAGGGCAACTTGTTTCAACTCTAAAATTTGAAACTCTGCACACATTTTTCAGGTATTTTCTTTGACACTTATGGGGAGTATTATGAAGACTTAAGAGAGTTCCACGAGCACCTTCCAAAGTTGTTGAAGCCTGGAGGAATCTACTCATTCTTTAACGGACTTTGTGGAGGTAATGCATTCTTCCATGTTGTTTACTGCAACTTGGTTTCTTTAGAACTCGAGAATTTGGGCTACTCCACACAGTTAATTCCATTGCCTGTTAAGGATTGTTTGGGAGAAGAAGTTTGGGAAGGTGTGAGACACAAGTACTGGCAGCTTGATACATACTATCTCCCTGTTTGTCAGTCGATACAAGACTCTAAATAATGCTTGATTTTGGCATAATTTTATCTTGTTACAAATGTTGAAGACTTAAAGCTCTTTGTTTTATTCTCTCTGTTTTGAACTTCGGTCGCATGACATTCTACTAGGTTTGGATGGGTAAGTGCCTTATGAAAGGAGTCGTTCAATCAACTGGGTTATATTTGTAGGACAATTTTGTCCTCTAGAAATTGGATAATTATTAATTGCATTTTTTATTTTAAAATAACTTATCGGTTAAGTTACATAATTCGATTATAATAAAAATAATAAAGTGACTCAATAAATGATCTAAATTAATGAGTCGAAATTTAGGAAAAAAATAGATTCTAATTAGTGTGTACTGGATTCATATTGAGCTTGTGATGCAGAAGCTCGATATTAAAGTTATATATAAAGGTTAAGGTCTCTTTCAGTTACTTATGTAATACGTAAGCATACGGATTTTTTGATCCGTTAAGAGTGCTTACGTCTTAAGGAAATTGAAGAAAGACGTTAATCGAGTGTTGGCGATCAATTTTTACAAAAGTCCCGAAGAAATTGGAGCTCGTTTTGGCATTGGAAACTGCTTCGGAACATTTGATGGAATTGAAATAAGATATTCTGCATTTTTTTTCATTTTTAACCATTTCATGAATAATTCGGAATACGTAATAAGGTTTATCATATGTGTTACACGTGGTATCAAAGTGGTTACGTACTCAGGTTGTTGGAAACAAAGGTTTTTCGATTTCCATTCATTATGGTTTTTTTTAGTTTTTAATTCAATTTTTAATTTTTTTATGTATATAATTATGTAAAAGTAGTATACATAAGGTTAGCTATAGAAAACGGATCGAAAATAGGCCAAAAACCATTCAATGCATGCACCACTGTGCCTGATGGTGCTATAGTAGCGGGCAAAGTTGTGGTATGGACACCACACGTTGAGGGCTGCGTGTGGCTCGTGCACCGCATGTGACGCGCTCTCCCACCAACGCGGAACAGCTAGCGCGTGCATGGCATATGCTTCATCTGGCCCAACACGTGGATCGAAGGGCTCAAGACACATGTTGACGCATGCAACGCACACGTCATACAGTAAAAATGAGTGTGCGTGTACATCATGTGCGTGTTTGTCCTAGCGCATGCAATGCACACATGCGCCTATTACACGTGCTTGCTGAAGTCAACGTACAGTGCTGTGCTGATGTTAGCTCTACAATACTGCCGACCTCAGCACTAAAAAATATGGAAAAAAAATAATTTTCGATAAAGGTGCCCCAGGCTCTTTTGAATCAGTTACTGAGTTCGAGGAATTTTTTAAGTGTTTTTTCAATTTTTTTGAATTTTTAGCATTTGTAATTGGATTTTGGAAAAGTTTTTAAAGCCTTTTTAAGTTAATTTTGAGTGCATTGTCATATTCCAAGTTACACGAGGTAGATACTTAAAGTTTTATATCGTGCGGTAGGTTCGGTATTCGGGAACGTACGATAGACACTCTTATTGAGATTTTTATTTATAAAAGTCAAATAAAATTTAAAGACTGTTTTCAGCAATGATATGTGATTATTTAATTGTGAATCTATGTTTTATAGTTATAATTAATTTTCATATATATTATGCCCATATAAAAAGCGAGGATGACATAAAGTTGTATACCTTGTGTTTGTGAACTTTTTAGGGTACTGATGAGAATGTAATCACTAAAGTGACCTTTGAAGTCAGTATTTTGGATTGTTCTGCTCATATGTTGGAGATGTCTTTAACCTTATGTTTGGTTATTCTGCCCAAAAGTGTTGACCTTAAATAGAATTTTGAAATGTTCATAAACACATTAGATAGAAAAATGTCGTTGCTTAAATGATCTGTTCACCCAAAGGTGGTAGTGTAATGAGAGTTGATGATTTGTATTCTGATCGTTTTTATGTGGGGGGTTTTAATTACATATATTATGTATTCAACTCAAATATGTTTTATAATATGTATGATCGGATTCTCAATAAAAATATTATTTTAATGCTTTAAGTATCACTATTGTCCTGCATTTAAACTGATTTTTTTTACATTGTCTTTTTTATTTTGCAGTCACTTTTTCAGTAAATAACAATGTTGTCACAATTGAGACCTTAAATGGTTTCAATTTTAAGAAGTGGAAGAAGGATGTGGAGTTTGCATTGGAGATGGCTGACGTCAGCATGGCGATGCACATTGAGAGACCTTCTCCACTTACAGATATCAGCTCAGAAGCTGATAAAGCAGCTATGACGGTTTGGGAGCGGTCAAATAGGATGTGCTATTTGACCATCAAAAGGTCGATCCCAGATCATCTGTTGAGTGGATTACCGGATACGACCATAGCGAAAGAGTTCATGAATAACATTTCTCAGAGATACAAGATGTCTTCTCTTGCGGAGCAGAGCACCTTGATTAAAGAACTATTCTCCATGAGGTATACGGGAGAAGGAGATGTTCGAGAATACATTATTAGGATGGTACACCTTCAAATTAGGTTGAAGGCGCTTGATATACTAATTCCTGATAATCTTATAGTGCATCAAGTACTAAATACACTCCCTCGAGAGTTTGAGATGTTGGCTATCTTCTATATTTCTCAGGATGAGACCTGGGACATCAATGCTTTGATTTTTCGATGTATTACAGTGGAGGAAAAAATTAAGAATTCTCCTCATACAGCTATGTTTGCAATTGCTAGAGGCAAGGGCAAAGTTAAACCCCAACAGCCTAAGAGTAAAGGTAAAGGTAAGTGTAAGGGTAAGAAACCTAAGCCCTCTTTGAAGATTCAAACTGGACAATCTAGCATTACAAAGGGATCACATGACCTAAAGGGTATGAGGTGTTTTTTCTGCAAGAAGAAGGGGCATAGGAAGTTTGATTGCGAGAAGTACAAGCTATGGAAGGTTAAGCAGGAACTGTTCGGTAACCCCTCGACCTTTATGATTCATGAATTCAATATAGTTATAATCACATCAAGTTTTTTGTAGTGAAATAGTGGAGCTTTTAACCTTGTTGCTTCCACAATGCAGGAGTTTAGATCCAGAAGAAGGCTAATTAAAGGAGAGGAGAAGCTGATGGTTGGCAACAATAAAGAGGTGAATGTTTTGTATGTAGGAGATATATGATTAAACCTCGGTACAAGGTTTGTATTAGTTTTACGATATATGTTTTATATATAATCTTTTAAATGGAACTTGATCTCTGTATCAATTTTACATAAAGAAGGTTTTTATTTTGTATTTGATACTTTAGTTGGAAATATTTCTATCAATACAAGACATATCGAAATTGCCTTCTTATCCTATGGATTGTATAGAATGTGTCTTATTCTTATTAAAATGCATACCTCTTTTTATATTGCCTAACTTATTATTCGAAAGAGAGTCTTTATAAAAGAAATATCGTAAATATTATGGCATAAACGTCTTGACCATATTTCTAGAGAGAGGATTGAGTTATTGATAAAGGATAACATTCTTCTAATTCTGGACTTCAGTGATATAGAAACATGTATTGATTGTTATAAGTGTAAATTGATCAAGATAAAGAAAAATAGGTCAACTCGTATTTCTGATTTATTGAAGCTCATACATATAGACATTAGTAGTCCCAATACAATCACGTTATATAATGTTAGATATTTTCTGACATTTATCTATGATTATTCCTGCTATGACTATGTGTTCTTGTTTAGGAAAAAGTTTGAAGTTCTTGATAAGTTCAAGATCTTTAAGATTGAGATTGAGAACCAATTAGAAAAATCAATAAAGATAGTCATATTTGATAGGAGAGGGGAATATTATGGCAGACATGAGGTTGCAGGATAAGAAAAAGGTCCGCTTGTTAGGTTTTTGTAAATCAGTTGAAATAGTGGCTTAGTTCATTATATTAGGTAGTCTTGAGCAAAATGATGTGACCACAAGGTGCAACCGCACGCTAAAGAATATAATAAGGTCAATGCAGAGTATGATTAATCTATCCGAATACTTTAGAGCGAAGCTATTAAGACAATATTGTAGATCTTGAATAGAGCTCCAAATAAGTCAGTACCAAAGACATCTTTTGAACTCTAGAAAGGACGGAAGTCAAGTCTTGCATACATTCGTATGTAGGGCTACTCTGCTGAGGTAAGGTTGTATAATTCTTATGAGAGCAAATTGCAACCTTGTTTTACTCGTTGCTATTTAGTAGGTTATCCTGACCTTTTAAAAAGCTACAAATTTAATTGTCGAGAAGGAGGAGTCAAAATAGTGGAATCGCAGACGACTAAGTTTTTAAAATACAATGTCCATAATGAGGGAGGATCTTCACATCCTTCAGGAGATAGCAGGATGGATACTGCAGTTATTTTGTATCTACTTCTCATATAGTTAGGTCCGGTGGATGTAGGTCCAAGAATCGTGCCTATGTAGGCACAAGAATTTATACCTGTTCAGGAAGAGGTTTATAAGATATGAGAACTTATGCAGTTACATAGATCCAACAGAGAGAAGCAACTTGTCATCTCACCAAATTACATAATCTATTTGAGTAAGCAAGACTGTGACATAGGACATATTGTGAATCCAGTTACTTTTACATAAGTCATTTCTGAACTCCCATACGGATATGTGGCAGGAAGTAATAAATGATGAGATATAGTGTATGAGGTATAATAAGGTATGAGAGCTTGTTGATTTACCTCAATATTACAGGTCTATCAGTTACAAGTGGTTATTTAAGACCAAGAAAGACACAGGGTCAAATTGAGCGGTTTAAGACGTGCTTAGTTGCCAGAGAACTCACTCAAAGAGAAGTAGTCGACTTCAATGTTACCTTCTTTTTTGTATCCTCGAAGGATGCATTTAAAGTGATGATGACAATAGTAGCTTGTTATGACATGGAGCTACATTAGATAGACGTTAAAATCACTTTTTTAAATGGAAACCTTTATAAGGAGGTCTATATAGAACAACCTGAAGGAAGGATTTCAGGATCAAGATGCAACAGACAAATTTTTTAGGTTAACTAAATTAATATAGGTCTGAAACAAACTTCCAGCCAATGGTACCTAAAGTTTGATGAGGTTTTGACCTCATTTAGCTTTTTGGAAAACAAAGTTAAAAGATGCTTATATTATAAGGTCAGGGGGAGTAAAATTAATTTTCTATTACTGTACGTAGATGATATCTTACTCGTGTAAAATGATTTAACCATGTTGTATGAGATAAAGCAACTTTTAGCCAAACATTTTGATATGAAGTATTTAGGTGAAGCATTTTTTGTTCTCGGTATGCAAATTCATGAGGACATATCTCAACACTTATTGAGTCTCTCACAAAGAGTATATATTGAGCGAGTGCTACAGAGGTTTAATATGGCTGATTGTAAACCTATTATGACACCTATCTCTTATAGTGAGAGATTATCTTTGACATAGTGTCCAAAGAATGAAGTTGAGGAGAGGTTATGAGGAATGTCCCGTATTCTAGTGCAGTTGGGAGCCTGATGTATGCCGAAATGTGCGCTAGACTGGACATTGCATTTGTTGTCGGACTAATAGGTCGATATCTGGCTAACCCAGGTATGGACAATTGAAATGCAGTTAAGCGAATGTTGAGATACTTAAAGGGTACTAAGGATTATACATTAACATACAGAAAGGTTAACAATTTAAACCTCACAAGGTATATAGACTTTGATTTCGCTATGTGTCCGGATGATCGTAAATGTACGTCAGGGTTTTTTTTTGGCAGATGGTGTAGTATTGCGAAAGAGTGTCAAGTAGACACTAGTAACTTCCTCGACTATGCATGTAAAGTTTGTTGCATGTTAGGCTATACAAGCGGTTTGGCTCATAAACTTGATTTTTGAGTTGTTTGTGGTAGATTCGATAGCTATACTCATTCGGTTATATTGTAATAATTTTGTTGCAGTGTTGTTCAGTAACAACAACAAGAATATTACAAAGTCTAAGTTAAATACTTGACCATAAAGGAGTTTATTCAGAAGGGTGACGTTGAAGTGGAACACATTAGGACTGAGGAGATATTAGTTGATCCATTGACTAAAAGACTTCGCCCATTAGTGTTTGTTAGACATGTATCCAATATAGGCATGTTAAAGTCCTTAGACAGCAGTAGTTAGAGATCATTGTATTTGCTCCTTAAAAGCTTATACATTGTGATGTATTATGACATTATGATTATTTATTAATAAAGATGATCATCTTTCTATCATCAGTAATAATTGTTCTTGTGTATGGTCATAATACGTATGCAAGCCTTAAAATTTGTGATGATCTTAAACATTTAAAGGTCATAAGGCATATATAAAGATTGACCTTGAGCCTATATCATTTTGACACATACAAATTAGTATAGATATCCATAAATTTAACATGATATAGCGGGATATAAGTTTTTTAATCCCATAAAGGTTCTCTAATGCAGTTTAACATTTAGTTGAAGAATATAAAGGTTTTTCCTAATACTGTTTAGTATTCGGTGAAAAAAAAAGGATTTCTCTATAGCAGTTTAGCACATGTAGTTTAGCATAAAATTGGAAAAATCGAAACCTACAAATAAAAATAATATATTTTAGATCATGCATGTATTATCTTAGTTTGTCACACTCTATTTTCTCATTCATATTAGTGAGATATTAGATATTAGTGATTATATTGAATCTATATCGCACATGACACATATTTTTGATATTTTTCGGTATCGAAATCCTTATAGGATGGAATGTTGGACTTTCATTACCTTTAGATTGAATGCTTTAGTTTCAAAGTTTGGTACCACTATAGTAGAGTGACTTAACCGATTTTTTAAACTATTTTTAAACTTGAATCATAACTGCAATTAATGCTTGTCCAAGGGGAAGAATGTAGGACAATTTCGTCCTTCTTTATAAATTGAACAACTATTAATTATATTTTCAGTTTTTAAATAACTTATCAGTTAAATTATGTAATTTGATCCTAACAAAGTTAATAAAATGACCCAATAATTGATCTAGATTAATGGGTCGAAGTTCAGAAAAAAATGGATCTCAATTAGTGTGAACCGGACCTATATCAAATTTATGATGAGAAAGTCATATACAAAAGCTATATGTAAAGGTTAAGGTCTCCTTTAGTTACTTGTGTAATTCGTAAGTATACGGATCCTCTGACTCGTTAAGAGTACTTACGTTTTAAGAAAATTGAAGAAAAACGTTAACCGAGTGTTGGTAATCAACTTCCGCAAAAGTCCTGAAGAGATTGAAGCTCGTTTTGACATCGAAAACTGCTTGGGAATATCGAATGGAACCTAAATTAGACATTTCACATTTCTTTCGTTTTTAATCCTTTCATGAACAATCTGAAATGCATAATAAGGTCTATCCTATGTGTTACAATATTTGCTACGGTGGATGTTTTTACTTTTAGTGTGTGGTGATACTTGTAAATTACTCGATCGGTCAAGAATGAAGTTCAGCTCATCATGTACAGGAAGTTTGTCAGCAAAAACAATTAATGAGTTCAATAATGCAATCGAGAACATTTGTCAATCAAATTCTTAACAGAAGTGGTGTTCTGGGACATTCGTTTTTTTGTCAAACCATTTCAGAGAGATACTCGATGATAAACCTTGTTAAAGCTTATGAAGTAGGCCTTTCCGCATCATTTAGTTAAGGTAACTTAAATAGTTTCGGAATACACCGTACCTTGCACCGACCCTATGACAAATTATTAATATATCCATCCCGAAGCAATTGCTCTGGGGAATTGCAGCCTTCTTGATGAGTGATTGTCAGTCTCATCACATATGAGGACAATTAAATGAAGAAAGTTTTGTAGGACAAAGGATCCCCACGGAAGTTCCTGATTTTTGGTTGTATTTAAAATTCAACTTCCGTTCAAATGCAGTGGGAGGAAAAGGATGATTTAAGTGTGGTCATGGAGGAATAACCAGTGTTTTGAATTTGATCATCGTCCCCCAACCTATTTTCATTTGGTAACGGATTGTCTTAGATGACAACTTCTAAGTTCTAACAGAAGTTGCTGATCTCCTTAGCTGTTGAGCATAAATGTATAATGTAAATTACTTCACACTAATTACGTAAACCTTATCATGAGAACAAAAAAAACTATACACAGCTGAAAGCTGTTGGGCTGTAAATGACGTGTTTCCCATCTGACCATTCAAGATTTACGAAGCTCTTTGTTCCAGATGGCATAGAATTTGCTACAAACGCAACTGTAAAACTGTTTTTCTTGTTTTGTTTACCGAAAGTTAGTGATTCCAGAACAACTGACATCTGCACTGATGATGTAAGTGAGGACAATGAGACCTTATATATCCTAGGATTGCCCACGTTAGTCAAGGTCCAAGAATGCTTCATGGTTGTTATTGATAATACTCAAATGTGAATGTCCCATATTGAAAAAAGAGGAGAAAGAAGACTAACATATAAACCTAGTGGGCTACTTCACCTATTACCAATTAGTTTTAGAATGAAACCTCACTTTGACTTGTGTGTGGTCTAACTTTCCATCTTGTGTGGGCCTGTAGGCCTATTGCAAATTTCATATGGTATTAAAGCAGATTTGGCTTGGATTATTAATTTCCTGGTTGTCCGTCTGGATGTCCAGTCCCAACAACCTGGTTCGGTTACCATTATGTTTATTTCAAGTGACAACTAAATGTTCAATCTCAGTTGTACTTGAGGGGGAGTGTTGATAATACCCACAAGTGAGTGTTCTATATTGGAAAAAGAGAGAAAAGATGACTAACATATAAGCCTAGTGGGCTACTTCATCTATTGCCAATTGGTTTTAGAATGGAACCTTACTTGAGCTTGTGTGTAGTCTAACTTTTCATCTCATTTAGGTCCATACGCCCATTGCAAATTTCACAATTGTTGCACCAGAATCTCCTATTCTTGAAGTAGTTTCTAAAGGAACAGCAAAAGAAGGGTAATTAAGGTTTTTAAGATTGTATTGCTTGCTTGGGTCACAGATGAAGACATTATTGGTAACTTGCCTAATTTCATATGTACTGTAGTTTAGAGCACAGAGAAAGGCTAAGTAGTCATCTATAGAGGCGTCATAGATAAGGCCAGGTAGAGGGCTGCTACTGGATTGACATGTCCAGCCCCATAATCAAATGGTGTTGATGGCTGTTGATACAAAGGTCATCTTAGAATTCGAACTTTCACCTAAAGTTTCTCGCTCACACCCTTTGCACGACAATATCACTTAGATCTGTTTAAGTGAGACTTCAATCTTTTTGAACCCTCGAAGTATTTACCTCGTATACTCGAAGAAACAACACTACAGATGCAATAAGAAAACAAAGACAAGCATAAGACAAGAGAGATACGATCAACAACCAACTTTTATATTACTTTCCCTCAAAAGAATATAAGGAATGCTCTCATAACTTGAATAGAGAAAAGTAAAACTCGAATGGGCTATAGATAGCCATCTAACTTGAAGTCCAAGTCACATTCAAATTTTCACTAAATTCGAACTACCTAAGATCATGCTAAGATCATGTATATCCCCATCAGATAATATCACCTGAAACAATTCGATGATACCCCCATCCGAATAAGACTCTAACTGATAAGATAGAATCTAACAAGATAACATAAAGATAGAGTTTACATTTATCTAGAACAATAACATCTTTATCCGCGAAGATCTTAGATGTTGAGTTCCACTGCAACTCTAACTCCCCACATCATCCAAGATCTCCTCGTGATCTCTATCCGCTGATGATGTAGTGTGATCTCGCCGAAGCCTACTAGCCCACTAGCCTGATCCAATGCTTCCCACAAGAAGTCCGTTAGTCTTGGTCCATCCATCCGAGCATGGGCTAAGTCCTTAGTCTATCAAGACCTTAACCTAGGTCGAGTTAATCTCTACAAGGTCTGAGACTCTACCAAAATTCTCACCAAGTCCGATCTCACTCGCCCATGTTTGTCTTAGTGTTTTCGCATGCCGCCCTCATGCGTGAATCCAGCTAACCTTCCTCCTAAGGTTCCCCATGAAGGTCGCTGAGAAGTGATCCAGAATTTAAGGGTCCAACAAACCACCCCTACTAGAAGAATTCGATGCCCTCGTCGAGATAATCTATGGGCACTCCTCCACAAACGATTCCTTCGAAGACTCCTTAGTCAGCTCTCGAAGACGGTAGCAAGTCTTTATATCGATTGGTATTTCACCCACATACCAGTTTTCCAATCCATTGGGGTTGTCTTTGCTTCCAGTTAGACTCGCCTTCTCAAGACTTACCGTGCTCGCCAAAGACATGTTGAGAAGAGCTCCATCCACTGAGCTTTCCCTGTCACCTTGATCCTCCGCGATCTTGGCGATGATATGCTCCTTGCCTATCTTTTGTTTCGAGTTTTCTCGAGCATAGTTTGGCTCCTTTCTAATGATCACAGCCGACACTTGTGCTACTGGTGTTGTAGTCTCTTTTGTCCCACCAACGAATCTACAACAATTAACAAAGAAAGATTTCTCATCATGCATAACCATCATACCTTTCAAACTTGGGTACGACACCGTCTCTACTGCCTTAAGGAAGTCGATCCCTAATATCATCTCAAAATCCTCAAATAGTACAACCATGCAATTCATTTTGGCACGCCAACTCTCTATACTTACTGGAACGTTGTAAGCAGCTCCCATCACCACTTGTGCTTTACCCGCAAGGATTTTTATCTTTATCGGGGTCTTGGACGTTCTAAGCCCCAACTTGCATATCATCATTTCCACCACCAAGGAATGTGATACACCAGTATCTACCATTGCGATCACCTCTATCCCATTAACCTGTATTCTCACATACATCAGATCATCATAAGGATTAGATTCTTTACTAACAATACAATCGGATTTAGTGCCGCATCATTTGGAGATTCTCCCTCTTATTTGGATATCAGGACGTTTAGCTTCTCTTTCCTCGAACATTCTCTTACATAATGTGATTCATCACATAGATAACAAGCAACCTTGCCCTTTTTAGAGAATGTCTGCCCACTCTCGGAGCCACCATTTTGTTTGCTTTTCTTCTTGAAGTCTCCCTTTTTGGAATCTTTCTTCTTTTTACCCTCGCTCTGTCAAATTTTCCATTGCTATTCTGAAACTTTAACTCTGATACCAGTTGATACAAAGGTCACCTTGGAACTCGAAGTTTCAACCAAAGTTTCTTAATGACACCCTTTGCACGACAATCTCACTTAGATCCGTTTAAATAAGAGTTCAGCCTTTCTCATCCCTTGAAGTATTCACCTCGTACGCTCGAAGAAACAACGCTACAGATACAATAAGAAAACAAAGACAATCACAAGATAAGAGAGATACGGTCAACAATTTCCCTCAAAAGAATACAAGAAATGCTCCCTCATCTTGAACAGAGAAAAGCAGAGCTTGAATGAGCTATATATAAGCATCTAACTTGGAGTCCAAGTCATATTTAGATTCTCACTAAATCCAAACTACCTAAGATCGTGCTAAGATCACGTCTATCCCTATCAGATAATATCACGTGAACCAATTGGATGACACTCCATCCAAATAGGACTCTAACTGATAAGATAGAATAAAAAAAGATAACATAAAGATAGAATTTACATTTATCTAGAACACTAACATCCTTATCCGCGAAGATCTCCACTATCTTCAGACCACTGCAACTCTTAACTCCTAGTTATCACCACATCATCTAAGATCTCCTCGTGATCTCTATCCGCTGATGATGCAGTGCGATATCACCAAAGCTCACTAGCACACTGGCCTGATACAATACTTCCTACAATAAGTTCGTTAGTCGTGATCCATCCATCTGAGTATGGGTTAAGTCCTTAGGCTGTCAAGACCTTAGCTTGGGTTGAGTCAATCTCTATAAAATCCGAGACGCTACCAAAATTTATACCAAGTCTAATCCTACTCACTCACGTTTGCCTTAGTGTTTTCACATGCCTTCTTTATGCATAAATCCAGCTAATCTTCCTCCTAAGCCTCCTCATGAAGGTCGTTAAGAAGTACTCCAAAATTTAGGGATTTAACAGCTGTCCAGTATGTACGTCTAGTATGATTATGTCATTTTTGTGTGTTGCATAGGCTGTGGTCATGAGGGCTGATCTAATGGCTGCAGGGTGCGAAGCGAAGAGAAGTGTGGCCACTCCACTAAGATGTGGACAAGACATGGATGTACCAGAAATGACGAACCCACACGCCAATTATCTCTTGTTAGACCAGACAGTCTAACTATAGCGGGCCAAGCAGCCAGGATGTTGACCCCTGGTGCTATGAGGTCTGATTTGAGTACTTCCGAAGTGATCGAATTTGGACCTCCGGAACTGAATGCTGCAACCATTGGAGAGGGACCAACTCCTAGCTTTGTACCCCCGTAGTGATTGTGGCCATTCGTTTTGGATCAGTGAAGGCGTGAACTTTTAAGGATGTTCCCAACTTTTAGGGTCACAGCAGCTGTAGGCAGAAGCGTCGGCAATAAGTGCATCGCCATACACTTCTGTGTTGGCCAAAATCATTCTTGGTCCACCGGAATCCTTAACGACTAAACCCTTTTGTACCCTACTGTTGCCACCTCTATCACATATGACAATTTCACCAGTAACTTGTGCTGAAATTAGACTGCCAGTCACGCACAAATAGCCGCTTGTTGAGTTATATTACCAGCATATACTAGAGGTAAAAAACCTGATAACGGCTTTCCACTGTTAAGTGATGTTCCAGAAAAGTTCTTCCCATTACCAAGGGTCACATAGGCTGAGAAATCGCGGTCCAAAGTTCCTGCACCCACTGTGGTTATCCAAGGTGCAACATTTAATAAACTGCCTGAAGTTGTACCTCCATTTCCTGCTGAACATGATACCAGAATCCCACGGGACATTGCTGCTGCGAAGGCTACAATAGAAACGGGATCTCTGGTGTAGTCCGAGAATTCTCCCCCATTGGGCATGGATATGACATCCACCCCATCGCTAACAGCCACGTCAATTGCTGCTAGGATATCAGAGCCAAAGCATCCACGAAGTCAACACACTTTGTACGCTGCTACTCTTGCTTGAGTTGCCACTCCACGTGCCACGCCATTTGCATAACCAAATAGGCTTGCATCTGAAACTACAGAGCCAGCTGCAGTAGTTGCTGTGTGAGTTCCATGGCCATGATCGTCTCTCAGAGATTTTGATTCCAACGTTTCATGTATAGGTCCAAAATAAGCTTCATAACCTTTGGAGAAAAATCTTGCTCCAATTAGTTTCCGGTTGCAGGTTGCTTTATTGAAGTTCTTTCCCACCTCACACCATCCTTGGCAGCGACTAGGAAATGGACCAAGCCCCGTCTCATTAAAGCTTTTTTACCTCTGGCCAGATGCCGCTGTCTAGAACTTCAGTGATCATTTCACTTACAGAGGAAGATGCTTGGAGTAGAGATTGACTTTTCCCTAGTCCAAGAATTCAGGTGTTCTTGTTGTAAGCAATTCATATTTCATTTCAGGTAGGACAGAAATAACTCCTCGCTGCTTTTCAAGTAATTCAACTTCCTGGCGTGTCAATCTAGTGGAGAATCCATGGATGACATGGGTGTAAGCATAAAGCAAGTCAGCAGATTTGGATACTGCTGTCAAAGATGAATCATACCATTGGAGGTGATCAGTGAAGCTTTCTGGCATATTTAACTTGTCCATGTGAATTGTGTAAGTCTTCTTTAGTTGCTGGTGCTTCCCATCTGCTACCACATAGTTGCAGCAGAAGCAAAGAAGTGTAGTTATCAAGGTTGGTGTCTTCATCTGTACACCTTGCCTTCCAATCCTGCGTTAGAGACTTTAAAATGAAACTGAACTACTTGGAACCGTTGTTTCTTAGAGAGTGGAATGGTAATGCAAATCAAGATATACATAGGTGACACAGAGCATTTTCTTTGTAGCTGATGTGTTTCCAATATAACGCTAATGCGTAGGCCAACAATGTTTTAAA
>JANSVA010000006.1:5721963-5736463 GCA_025504915.1 Erythroxylum reticulatum
TAGCTGATGTGTTTCCAATATAACGCTAATGCGTAGGCCAACAATGTTTTAAACACGATTTACGGTATAAGAGATGGACCCCGTTTGATTTATATAAAAAAAGATTTACTTATATATTGGCAATTATATAACATACTCGTTAATTAGATATACACATCCAAATTAATATTTGATACCGGTTATTAAAATGATTAAGTAAATAGAATTAATATAATCCTAACTTAATAAAGATATAATACACAAAATCGCATAATATGAGTTACAATAGGAACATTCACTTATTAATTATAAGTTATTAATATTACTTAATTGAAATTTGTATGCTTGAAGTTGTTTCTTATGAGTAAAATAAAAATAAAAAAGAATAAATGAAGTTAATTGATCTAAACATTTATTGAATAATTTAATATTTACTATTTTATCACATATTATTTGTTGTTATATAACTGTTTTATAAATAATATTAAAATTTTTTAATTTAAACAACATTTCGACACAATATAAAGCCTTGAAAGCGGTGGATATTTGTTAATGGGGAATTAAAACACATAAGGATTGAAATAAATAAAAAAAGAGAATAGGAATAGAAAGTGGGAATGAACGAAATTACCGTATTTGATATGCTATTAAATAAAGGTAATAGTTATAATAATATTTAGTATTAAATATTAAAAATGGTAGCGAGAAAATTTTCTCATATTTAGTTTATTTTGTAAATAATTAAGTAAAATATTTTATAACCTATAAATAATTTAAACTATTTATAAAATTATTAATTTTTAAATAATTATAAAATATTTTATCAAAAGAATAAAAGCGCTAATAAAACAATTGATTATAATATTCAAATTCAATATCTTTACAATATTCTAACAATATCTCTTATCTTTATTCTACTTCCAACTTATGCCTACATCCTTTTTAGGATTTGTATAGAATTTATTCTCGCTTTATTATTTCCTATTTTATCTATTATTAATAACCAAAAAATTAAAATTTAGGAATAAATGTTTCATACCCTTTATTATTGATTACAAATAAGACCTAAATTCCAAACAATCTCAAGTTTGAGCCTACAAAACATATCAAAATGGAGACATGACGAAATGGAAAAGAATCCGAAGATCTATCAACAAATTTGACCCAATCAATTTGTCATTTTCTTAATATTTTCCACATCATATAAAAATTAAAAAAGGTAAGGTAAGCCATGAAATTTCCCTTTCCACTGTTCCAAATGTTATGGTTTTTTTCTGGTTATGTTTTTTTTGGTTGTCCACGAAGTATCCATGGCAAATCTCAACAATAGGAAGGCACCTTTAATCTCCGCTCGAGCCGGATAGATCCTCTTTTAGGAGGTAAAGTTCTGGCCCAAGTTAGGGCATTTTAAGCATATGGAAATTTCTCAAGCTACTAAGTATTTGACTTCTAATACAGCATTCACACTCAAATTTTCTTCCACATTTCAACAAAAAGGCAGGGAAAGCAGAGAAAACACCATACCTTACTCAAACATCCCAATCAACAGCATAGTGCATCACAGAAAACACACTTCCATCATTTACATTGAACAGAGTACATACAACATTTTGAGCACAGTAGCAAATACATACTAGTATAAATGGTAAAAGATCCTTGCGTTCTTATTCTTTACATTCATATACTTGGCATAAGAATTTGTCCTGTTTCTGGTCAACCAGTCGCCCAGTAGCAGGAATACAAATAGCCAAACACCGCTCTGTCATTCTTTAACCTGAAAATTTCAGAAATAATTTTATATGTAGCTATCAATAAGAAAAGGAAACTACCCAGCAATATCATGGGAAGCTTCATACAAATCACCATTTTTATACAAAATTTCGGTATGAAAATGACATCAAATAAGAAAGATGCAGGCAATATATATTGATAATAAACAGAAATTTCACTCCAACACTCGTTTCATATTCATCTATTCCGCCGTGTACACCACTGATGCAGTTTTCTGTCTTCTAATGGTGCCAGAATACGTCATCCTCTAAGTGACAGTTAAACTGATAAGGAAGACTACAATGCACACTTAAGACATCGTACCTTGCTCTCCAAACCTGATCTCTCAGTCTTATCATCTTTGTCAGCTCCAAGGTTCATCCCTGGATTACTAAGGTCGAGATAAGAGGTTAAACAATTAAAATTTATATGTCAAAAAGGTCCAATGCATAAAAAATAATGTGAAAAAGGAAGTAGTGAATCACTAGAAGTTAAACGTCAATCACAAAGATAAATTAAATAGAAACCTGTCACTTGTGATATTTGGTTGATGGGATGTCAGTGTAATTCGAACAGGTGCCCTCAGAATTGCTGGCACAGATGATTCAGGTCTACCATCTCCCTGTAAGATAGCAGTTATGAATTCAAGCTATTCTCCATGGAAGACAGTGATTTCAGGAATGAAAACATCATAGTGCATCAATTTCAAAAACTTACGGTAGATTTATCTTCCATCCATCCTGGAACACTGTCTGATACAAGTGCAATATACTGCTCCATGGCCATCTCAGGACTCGTGTTTCCTAGTCTTTGCCAAGCATTCCTTGCACAACGTAACCAGTGCCCTCCATCACACACACATAGCAGCTGTCAACCCTGTTATTATAACTTACTATCAAACTATAACGTGTAACTCTGTACGGTGAGGCCCTAAAGTATTGTTTTATAAATCCACTTCTTCTCCAGAGGTGGGCAAAATTTTCTGATACAGAAACGTCCAAACAAACTAAATGTTTTCATTCTAACTAATTGATTAAACTACCTGAATTAACGCAGGCTTTGAGCAACTAACACAAAATCCAAGAGGGAAAGGATCAGCATGTGGTAGGTTGATGAGGAAGAGTTAAAGGGCCAATGCTAGCATGCGGAATAAAAACAAGAAGGCATAGGGATATACGCTTATGTTTATTTTCCTTTTGTCGCACGATGAGAAGGATAGTGACAAGAAGCTGTAAACCATCAGATCCTAATTTAAATGAAGAATCTTGGATTACTATCAATTTCTGTATTTCAGTGTCTACTCGCCTTCCTGCTGTCTTGTTTTGGTAGAATTTAGAGCCTCCGTATGAAATTTTGCACTAGTTCGTTTTACACTCGACTTTTCGTGATAATTAATCTGAACTGTTCTTTGAAACAGCATTTTCCTTTTGTCTTATTATCTAAATTGAATAAGACGAACAAACAACTAAATCTGCCCAGGTTTTGCGCTCACAAATTCGAGAGACCAAAATCATATAGAAAGACCAAATCTTAAGCAAACTGCAGAGAGTAAGAACTTGTAAAGAAGAGAGTATTGGAGAACTTAATACCACTTGGCACGAGCAGAGAGCTTAAGCGGGAGAGGAGGTTGGTGGCGGCAAGGCCCTTCAGTAGCAATCTTATGAAGACCATACAACTCCATCTGCACTTTACTTGTCAGGTCCGCATCGATATCTCCGGACTCCACAAACTTGACCGCCTCTGCAAATACCTTCTCCAGTTCGCTCCTCTCAATTCCCTCCCAGTCATCATCATCCTCAATCTCGATCTTACTTGATTCTTTGGTAATCACTTCATCTTCTGGGTTCTGTACAAGCGAATCATCAAAATTTACATCTTTATTCTCCTGGAACTCGATTTCTCGTTCTTTCTTTTCTTCATTATTCTTCTCATCAATAACAACCGGCACTCTCTCTTCTCCAAGTTCCCCTGGCATTCCAGAATCAGCAATTTCATTTTGACTCATCACAGTTTCTTCGAACCCACCCGATTCTGCAACTAACTCGTCAACCCTGGTCTCGCTGACAAAGCCTTGAACTTGCAATTTCTCATGTAAATGAATGACGTCTTCTTCAACTCCAATGGCATGTTGACGAAGATGGGTATTGGGATGGGCAGCCATGGCGAAGGAGACAAGTTTGGCAATGAGAAAAGACGCCAAAAGGGCAACAAAAGCCGTGACAATCAACTGCTGAACAAGCTCCATCTCCTAAAACCCCAAAGAACACGCACAGAGAGAGAGAGAGAGAGAGAGAGAGTAACAGAAGCACTTGTAATTGCCTAATATGTAAAGCATAAGAAAGAAAAACAGAGAAGAGAAGGAAAGGGATAAATGGGAAGCAGAGCAAAGCATATTCTTCTGCTTAGTTTCTTTGGGGGGTCGTGAGTGCCCATGAAATCCTATCCATCCATTAACAGATTTGATCCCCATGAGACTGAGAGACTGCGACCCCTTTGCTTTCTCGCTTCTTGCTAAGCAGTTGTGGATCCCCACGCCCTTGGTTGTTTCTTACTTTGTTTTTCTAATTACTTATTTCAAGAAAAAGAATTTTTGTTGTTTTTTATTATTCCTAACCGACAACACAAAATTTTAATGCTGCCCTGAGCTTGGTTGTGTTGGATTTCTGTCCAATAACGACATTTTTGTAAATCAACAAAGGAACGTGAACGTGACGGTGACGGTGCTTTGCTCAGTTTCATAAATTTAGATATTTAAGGCATCATATTTATATGATATAGAGCATCATTTTTTACTCAGAAAAATCACGAGAGTGGTTACGTGTTAAGAAAGGTAGCAGAAAGACTGGAAACTTTTGTTCTGACGTCTGTCAATGATCTTATGTAAAGCTTCATGGATTTTCATTTTTTTTTATAAAAAAGAAGATAAAAGACAAGTTATATACCGTATTGTAGGTAACAGAACCAGAACCTCGATTCATCCTCTATTAGGAGAGGGATGTAATTTACTTAATTGTTATAAATTAATTCATAAATACCCAACATAAGAGAGTTAAAAGAATTAGCCTTGTTTGCGAAAAAGAGAGCAGATCAATTCTAAGACAATGTAACGGTAGCCAAAAACCAAACTAATTAAACCCCGATGGCACCGTCCAAAACATGGATTTTCTTTTTTTCACACGCATTGGCGTGCATATCCAAAATGGCCACGCCGGTCCGCTGGTTTCTGGTTAGTATTTTAGCAGAACTTGCACGAGTTTGAGTTTCCCGGTCATTTCGATTTTTCCCTGTGTCATCCAAATGACTCAGACGGACTTTCAGCTAAATGACGAGAAGCGGCTCCGTTTTCAAGGTATGCCAAACAAGGCAAAGTGGAATTGAAAAAGTGGGAATGAAATGAAAGAAAGTAGGAGGAACTGTTTAGTGCACGTCTTCGTTTGTACCCAAGAGCAAAAGCCATTGATATGGGTTAAAATGACAATGTTTTATGTATAAATAAATATAAAATGACGTGATTTTAAAACAAAAATAAAATAATTGAGACAGATCCTGAACTTCTTCACCGTTAGCAAAAATTCTGAAGAAACCTTCAAGTTCCCTAGCATATGAAGAAAAGAAAAAGTCATGGATAAGCCTTTAATGCGTGCATTCAATGCATACGAGTCAAAAAAAAAAAACTTGAACATCAAGTAGTAAGTTTACGTAATTACTGCTTCCATCGTGTAACGCAAGAATTGGGTGTTAGCTACCACAAAGTCGTGTGGACTTAGGGGGGCTTGCAAAGAAGACCATCTCATTAATTGTTAGTCGGTGGTAACTACAAAGTCTCTGCGAAGGAACCTATAGAGAGGCATTTTGGTCGTTTGTGGTTGAGCTATTTATTAGGCGTATATACCATGTTGGGTCGAATCGGATGGCTGTTTCACTTTCAACGGCTCATATTAACCCCATAGTGAGCTCCAGCTGTGTAGTTTATCTTTAAAAAGAAACCAGTGAGTAGGCACTAAGGAAGTAGTAGGCAATAGCACATTAGTGAAGCCAAGAATTTAGCACGTCATTCCCATCACGATCATAGGCTTATAGGAAGAATTTTGTGGCATGCCATGCCATTTCTAATGTGGAAATCAGAACATTCAAAGTATGACTGTCGGTGGGGCTATTAAGTGCAATTGGGAATGTAATATCAGACATATTTATAAGGAGACAAATTTTTGTATTAATTTCTTGGCTAAATAGGAGTTTAACATAGACCTTGGATGTTTAATAGAGGATCCTCGTCCTACGAGGCCTTGATCGACATTGTTTTTAATTGTTAGTTGCTTTGGTTCATTTTTTATGCATATAAAAAAATAATTGTAATGTAATGAAAATGATTAATTTAATTACGGACAGGACATTTGGTTCATCTAAAATAATGATTCTTTAGGAATAAAATATACGATGAATATAATAGAATATATTATTTAGTTTGATTTATTCATGAGAATTTATAATGATGATGTAATGTCAATGTTTGATTTGAAAACATAAATTTAAAATGGTAAAGGAATAACTAATAAAAAACTAAAATATCTATTAATCTCCATTAACCACATCATCATCATCATCATCATAGCTAAGTAATTATGTGGATTCTTTAAAGATATTTTTGTCTAACAAGTTCTTATTTTTATTCCCAACTTAGAATAGATAAAGATATAGAAGAGGATGAAATCCTTGAATTATATATCTTGTATGTTATCTTCAACCAAATAAGAGAATAACCTATTACTAATAATAGCCCAAAAATGAAACAATGATTCCAATTAACCAAACACCCCCATAAGAGCATGACACATTAGTAGGTTACTAATTGCCTAAGGTTATGCTTAGTTGGACATAAGGTTTTTAATGAAATAAAATTGAATGAAGTATAATGAAATAAAATTGTTTATAATGAAATGAAATTTAAACGGATGTAATATTAGAAAATTTTGTTTGGGAGTGATAAAATGATTCATAATATAATACAGTAAAATATTATTTAAAAAAAGATTTATAATATAATATAATGAAATGTTGTTTATTATTTTATATTCCTTCTTAAACATCTCAAATTAGAATAAATTTATTTTTACAGTTTAAGATAGAATGAGATATACTATGATACTTTCTTCTTTTATTTTATTATACTATAAATTTTATTTTAAAATAACATTATATTTTATTCTATTTCATTAATAAGGTCTGATAATCTAAAGTTTGCCGCTGTTGCCAGATCTTTTTACCATGTTTTCTGCGACATTTGGGCTTAAAAGTCCACTTATCTATTAATCTTTTTGACAAGCACGAGGTGGCCATGGGGACAAATTGCTTGTATGTAGCTCGAGACGGCGTTACAAGATCAGGAGAACGTGTAGAGTAGGGGTGAGTCGTGACACTAATGATTCAGAAATCGAACCCATACCAAATTGATAGAGACGGAGGACTTAATCAACAAAAAGATTTTATTAAATGAGTTTATAACGGATAAACGTTAACATAGTTTAAATATAATAATTATTTCATAAATGGAAATGTTAATAATAAAAATAGGATTAAATAAAAAAGTTAAATAAGATTGAAAAAATAAAGAACTCTTAAAGTGAAGTCTATAATAGATTCAGTGTCCTCTTAAAGGTTAATACATATTCATCTAACAACAATCATCCTTTAGAATTTAATATCGTTAAAAGACTCTTTCTACATTTAAAAGTCGCTATTTCCAATACAATTAATGTTAATTAAATCATAAATTTCTTGTTTTACTAAACGCGGGAGTAATTAATAGAATAATTATAAAATTATTTAATAAACAAAAAGATGAAGTTGGGGATTGGGGCAAACTTGCTCTGGCTTCCACTTTGAAGGTGTTTATATAAACAAACAACTTTCTTTGTACAGAAGACGAGTGCCCGTCGTCTCCCTTCTCTTTTCCGTGTCCACTACTTGCTGTGAGCCACAGATATACCAATTCCTATTTCTCTTCTTCATTTCCTCGAAGAGATGGGAGGCGGCAATGGACAGAAGTCGAAGATGGCTCGTGAAAGAAACTCGGAGAAGCAAAGAAACGCTGCTAAGGGTATGCTTTTAACTCATCCTATCCTAAACTTAAAAAACCCAAACTGATTATGGTATTTTTCCCCGTCCATTCAGCGTTCTATTAGTGTAATTTCTCTTGGGTTTTTCAAAAAGATTGCATCTTTTCAAGTTATTCGTTTGGCGGAGTGAAAATTATTTATGGGGTGGAAGATTGGAGGTTTCCCCTCTTTTGTTCGAATTAATTATAAGGAATCAAAAACTTGGCAGGTGGGTTTTGTTGATTTCTGTGGGGAATTGTATTAACTGTCTGGTCGAGATCTATGGGTTTGTTTTTGTTGTTTGACTATATTATCTCCGATCTCTATATAGGAAGTCAGCTCGATTCGAACAAGAAAGCGATGACCATCCAGGTATTTTTATTGTTTTCTTTCTTATTTATTTTTATGTGTTTTCTTTTTCATCGATCGGAATCATGTTTTGATATTCATTACAACAGGATTCCTTAATATCTGTAGCAATTCGTCTTCATAATGAAATATGTAACTGGGAAAGGCTTCTTATATCATTTTTATGTCATCTCTCCAAGGGGAAGAAAGGAACCAATAGTCCAGGGCCTGTAATTAATTGAATTTCACTGGAATTGTATATTGATTTAATGCTTGGCTATACCTTTAAAAGAAGTTTAGGTTCATTACTTAGATATGTTGCTAATGGATTGGTGGGGGTGTTAATTTCTGCGCAGTGCAAGGTGTGCATGCAGACATTTATGTGCACTACTTCGGAGGTGAAGTGCAAGGAGCATGCAGAAGCCAAGCACCCAAAATCTGAGGTTTATGTATGTTTCCCACATCTCAAGAAATGAAACACTTATGGGAGAGAGACTTTGTAAGGATGGACCCAAAAGCTACCATCCCTGTTTATTTTATGGTGTGTACCAGTTTGGAGCTTTTGCAGAACAATCCATACAAACTTCTTGTTTATGTTGGGATCTTGTTACTGTAATCTGTTTATATTAGCAGTGCTCTTGCATATATCCCTATTGCTGCTATTTGCATGATTTGTCTTCTTTGGCCGCTGAGGTGTGCACATCCAATGGAGAGCCTCGTGAAACTGAAACTGCGGCCAAGAATGACCTGTTTGAATTAAGGCAAGTCAATAGAAAAAGTTAAGGAACAACGAATCTAAATAAATGAGAACTGATGCTTAATTAACACGAACATGTTTTGATAGCCACGAAAACAATCCTCCTTTTCGCCATGCTTGCCTTTTGTTCCGTAACCGTACTGTAGTCATTCAGCTAAGGCGTATTTTATTGCTGTTGCTTTGCAAGAAAGAATCAATTCTTTTGGGAATCACATTGCGTTCTTTTAAGATTGAAAGATCAGCCTAGACTAACATTTGATTCTACAACCTTATAGCAAAGTCACGAGCCACCTCTAATGTTGGGAAAAGCACATAACAAACAGATATGAAATAACTAAATTAATTATACTTCAGAGAAACGCAGGCATGGTAACATTTAACAAATAATTTGGTATGGGGAATAAAAATTACAAATTTTTTACTATATTAAAATAATGGTTAATACAATTGTTCTTCTCTAATATTTTTAGAGGTCAATAAAATTAATTCTTGGTAATAACAAGATAAAAATTAATAAGATTTAACCGAGAACATCCAAAAAGTTTTGGCAATTAATTTTTAATTGTTGTTGTACTAAAAAAAGAAGTGAGGTGACTATTTTTTCTCCGTCGACAAATTTTTATCATTGCATCAAATTTAATGCGAAAGCTACCCATAATTACACAAAAAAGAAAAGAGACCTTTGTTATAAACAATCCATTCATACACACACACACACACAACAACAACAACAAAAATATGTAGGTTTTCAAAATATTTAAGTTAAATGTAACTTCTAATATCCAATTCCTAATTGGATATCACCATCACACACACACACACACACACACACATATATATATATATATATATTAAAGAAATATATAGGCTCCCAAAATATTCAAGTTAAATATAACTTCTAATATTCAATTCCTAATTGGATATCACCATCATCACATGCACACACCCTATTTTAAGTTATTTTTTTTCATGTGTACATGCGATATGATCCCATTGAACATAACCTCCAATAAATCTCCCCCTTGTGCTCACATGGGAGGGATCGACATCCCAACAATTGAATGACAAATCTCAAGTTTCTCCCTTGGTTGAGTCTTTGTTAACATAGTCACACCATTATCATAAATGTGAGCCTTCCTAAGTTGCAACAACTTGATTTCTAACACATCTCTTATCGAGTGATACCTCACATCAGTATGTTTAGACCGAGAATAGAAAAAGGAATTCTTATCAAGGTGGACAATAATCTAACTATCACAAAATAGGGATGGTAAAATTGACTCGGCTAGATTTTGGCCCGGTTTGAACGGGCTACAAGTCAACCGTGGGCTTGGTGCTTGTTTCAAACTATAAAGACTCTTCTTTAGTCTACAAACATAATCTTCTTTGCCTTTAACCTTGAAACCCTCTTGTTGCTCCATGTATATCTCTTCCTCCAAATCAACATAAAGGAAGGTCATCTTAACACCCATCTGCTTGATTTCCAAATTAAGACTTGCTACTACACTAACTATTACTTAAACGAATGTCATCTTTACCATCGGTGAGAAGATTTCATCAAAGTCGATGTCTTTCCTTTAATTAAAACCATCCACAACCATTCTAGCCTTGTATTGTGGATGTGGGTTATGCTCTTCATACTTGACCTAAAACATTCATATGTTCTTCAATTCTCTCTTGCCCTTAGGCAGTTTTACCAACTCATAAGTCTTGTTCTTATGTAAGGATTTCATCTCTTCTTATATTGCCTCAATCTACTTCTCTTTAGGTTCATATTCTATTGTTTTCTTGAAGATATCAAGTTCTCCTCCATCAGTCAACATCTTATATTGATTGGAAAACTATCTAGTGGATGGTTGTCTTACCCTCGTAAATCTCTTGACTGGAACTGAACCAACTTATGGTACTAGTGCCTGATCATGGACACCACCGCCACCACTGCCACCATCATCATCAATCTGTAGGGGAGTATCTCCATCATATGTACCTTGTTCTTTATCCTGAACATCATCCCAAGAT
This sequence comes from Erythroxylum reticulatum, assembly GCA_025504915.1. Classification (NCBI taxonomy): domain Eukaryota; kingdom Viridiplantae; phylum Streptophyta; class Magnoliopsida; order Malpighiales; family Erythroxylaceae; genus Erythroxylum; species Erythroxylum reticulatum. The sequence goes on from JANSVA010000006.1 coordinate 5,732,932, forward strand.
CTTGGTACTACTGTTGGAGGCACTGTATCTTAGTTTGCTATATCATTATTATAATCAAAATCAATCTTCTTAACTTTATCGATATCTTTGATGGTTTAATCCTCAATGAACACATCACGACAACTCCTCAAGAGTCATTTTTGAACAGGATCATAAAACCTATAGTCAAGCTAATTTTGACCATACATAATAAACACACACTATCGTGTGTTGACCTTAAGTTTAGACTTATCATCCTTTGGAATGAGCACGAATGCCTTACAGCACCTAAGAACCCATAAATGATCATAGAAAACATCCCTTCCTAACCAAACTCATTTTGAAATATCCAACTTTAAAGTAACATAAGAGTGGTTTAACATATGTGCAACTGTACTAAAAGCTTCACCCCAAAACGACTTAGACATAGCATCTTACTCTCCCTATTAGTTTTATATTCATCCTTTTAACGACTTTATTCAATTGAGGTGTGTTAGGAGGTATAGTGTGATGCCGAATGTCCTGTTGTTTGCAATACCCATCAAATGTGTCATAAAACTCTCCACCATTGTCTGTATAACTGTATTTTAACTTTTTCTTAATCTCTCCCTCATATTGCTTGAATACACTAAGTACTTGATCCTTTATCTTTAAGTGTGAACCCAAATCCTCCTAGACTGATCATTAAAAAAACTCACATTAAAAAAACTCATAAAATATTAAGCACTGCTAAGTGATCTTGTCTTCATTAAACCATAAACATTAGAATGTATGAAATCTTACAAAATTTGCTTTTTAGAAGAAGAAAAATATCTAAAAGAAACTCTATATTGCTTTCCTACTAAATAGTAAGGACAAATTTTCAAATGAACACTACCTATCCCAAATATCACCTTCTTCTTGATCAGCATTGTCATACATTTCTTGTTAATATGACCAAGTATCTTGTGCCATAACTCAATTACACTCATTCTCTAAGGCATTTACAATGCTTTTAAAGAGCTTTGCCTATAGTTAATAAAGAGTAGAGCACTTACTACCTTTAGCCACAATTACAGATCCCTTTGTGAGTTTTCATTAGCCATTATTGAAGGTGTTGTTGAATCCCTTATCATTGAGCCTACCTATAGAAATCAAATTCGATTGAATATTTGGGACATGACTAACATCTCTTAAAATTAATTGTGTACCAAAAGAAGTATCCAAGAAAACATCTCCAATACCAATAACATTTTTCTGAACCATCATTCTCCATTTACGCAACTTCATAATTACTTGGTGTGTAAGCTATGAGGAAATTTCAATGAGATGTAGTATAGATGGAAGCACCACTATTAATAACCCAATTTGTCTCATTAGTAGCTAAGTCAGCCATATTGTCTTCATATACTGTTGGACCCCAAACATTTCTTGGAAGTTAGAACTATTATATGTGAAATGTTGGAAGTTAAAAACTGAAAAATGTAGTTGAAACATGTTCGTTGAGTATGCTTCAGTGTTTTAGCCATAACTTTTTCTTTAGTTATCCAAATGAGATGATTTTTAATTTGGAGTAAACTAGAGGCATAGTGCTACAAATTTTCTGATGAAATCAAGTTTCAATTCAGTCTTTAAGAATGTCAATTTTTGGATGGAACTTGAGCATAGAATATTATTTCAACATAAGAACAGTTCAAAAATGTTTCGGAGATAACTTTCATATTTTCCAACCAAATTGAATAATTTTGAGGTCTTGCTAGATGAATTATTTTATTTGGAGTTAATTATTATGTTAATGTTGGTAGGATTTTAAAATATGGTTTAGTTGAATCAAGTGGTAAGAGTATATATGTATGAGGGCATTTTGGGAAGATCACTTAAGCATTAAAGTCTTAAGGCTTTGAAGGAAGGGCAAATTGGATATTTCTCAATTATTAATGGCAAAATTGAAATAAGAAGTGTTGGCTTGCTTTTAAGGAAGAAGCAAGAACGAAATTGAGAGGGAAGAAACAAAGAGAAGAGAGAAGAAGGAGAGAGTTCGGTGGAGAAGAGAAGAAAGAAAGAAGAAAAGCTAGGTTTTGATTTTTCTTAGTCCTAAAGGGTGATTTTGAAGTTATGCAAGAAGGGAAAAAGGTAGAACAAGATGAGAGCCTCCATTAGAGCAAACAAACTCTTCATTTGGTGAAGATTAAAGGTAAGTTTGATCTTAATAATTTGGGTTTTTGAGAGGATTTTGGTTCATATAGCTTAAGAAATGTATGGGTTTAAGAATTCTAGGATCAATTTTAGTGAATGTCTTATGAGTTCTCTAATTGGAATTCTTATTGAATAAGGGATTTTGCCTTTGATGAAGGAAATCAAGAGAGGCAAGGGGAGCAAGGGGAGAGACATTTTGAGCAAAGTTTCAAGCAAGGAAATCAAGGTGGGTGACATTTTATAATTGAGTTAATATGCCATTAAATTTTCTTTCAAATAAATGGAATTAAATGATTTCCAACTACCTTGAAAATGTGCATTTATTGTTCTTTAAATTGCTTTGAGAATATGCCACATGTTTTTGTATGTGAATTTTGTTAATGAATTATGAACTGATAAGAGAATGATTTCGAATTGCTTCATAATTATTGTATTTGTTGCTTTTGAATGATTTGGGAAATGGCTATGTGATTGGTATAGGACTTTGGTTGACGAAGTGTGAAATGATGATAGAATTGCTTATGAAATATTTCATGATCATGAAAGACAAATTTTCAAAATGTGCCATTTGGACAATTGGTTTTCAAGTCATGAATAACATGTTATATGGGTTTGGTGTAGTCCATTCAAGAATGTCATGTGCACATTGACCAAGTAAAAGCTTCTCCCGCCTGCCCACTAGTGGCACGGAGCTCCTTCATGGACTCCCTCAAGTTTACTATGCAAAACTACTATGTGAGATTGCGATAGTGCATCAAGTTTATGACTACACAGGACTATTATGTGGAAATGTGTAGCTCGTCATATTCATGGATCTACCCAAACCATTCTAATGCGCTTATGTTCTTTTGAAGTGTTAACAAGATTGATGCATACATGATTTATAATTGCTCATGAACTGTTTGATAAATTGAGAATTTTAGGAAATAAGTGTTTAGTGATTTTTCATGCAAAATTACTATGGTTTCCAAAATCTATAATGGCAATGCGTTTTAAAAATATTTTTTGCTTATTTTTTGGTTATAAACATGTTACCCACGAGCTTTAAGCTCACCCCATTTAGTCCCATCCTTAAGTAACAAGTAAGAGATTGAGTGACTGAGAGTCAAGGCATCAATTTGGATTTGCATTTTTTGTTTTTTTTTGGAGTAATTTATATAAAACAAGGTTGTAGTCACATGTTGAGAACATATTATTCAAGTATCTTATGTAATTTGGGGATTTTGGAACATTAATGTATTGTGGCTTGAAATGCCATTAAAGCTTTGTAAAACCTTATTTTATGATGTTAATTAAATATTAATTTGTGTATGGATGATTGTCAAATTGAAATGTGAATTTGGGTATGGATGAGGTGGAGTTGAAATATGAATTAATT
>JANSVA010000006.1:5736563-5755900 GCA_025504915.1 Erythroxylum reticulatum
TGTGCTATGATTTGAATGTGAATTTCATATGTCTAGAATTTTGGTCTAATGGATTATATTTAGTGATTTGGAATTAACTGATACCATTAAAGAATTGAGGTATTAAAATGTACATTTGGAATAGGACAATTGTCAAGTGGCAAGTCAAGTTCGTATATGGAAAATTAGAATGACTAAGCCTATGAGTTAATGACATTTGCCATAACTAATGCATTGACATTTGGCAACATTGGTTAAGTGACAAGTGGCTTAATTGAACTGTGACATTTGGTTGCCACATATGAAGACATATAGGTTGCTTTAATGAAGGACAAGTATCACACTTTCATATGTGACATGTGGCTATTACAAACCAAGATACCTTGCATTTAAAGAGTTAGTCAAGTGATGAATCATCTTCACCTTTGAAGTTTCTGTAGCCTTCTCTCTACACTTTGCTCCTCTCCACCGAAACCTCTTACTCCCTCTCAACTTCTAAAATTTTGCTTGATTTTGGATCATTTTCACTTGGAATCTTTGTAAGTTACTACATCAAGAAGTAGTTCTTCCTATTTTTTGTGATATCGTCTTATTAGTGCTAAAATTTGCACCTTGATCTTAGATGTGTGCTGATTGCTTGGAAGGGCCGAATTAGTTGGTTCCAAAAAGGCTACCCCGTTTGTGGTATCAAATCGATAGTTGGACTCCAGAAACAGGGTCCAACAAAAAGTTATTCACATAATGAGTGTTATATTTTCTTATAACACCAAAGGTTAGGTCACATATATAAAGAAAGTAAGTTGAGGTTAATGAAAAGTAAAATTGTTCCTCAACTGGATTTTTCGAACTGGGATATGTGTGTTGATTGCATTAAATGCAAGCTAATCAGATGCATACTAAGGAATCCACCTACAAGAAGTAATTAACTCCTTGAGTGGGTACACACTAACATCTATAGTCCCTTTGACATTTTATCTTAGGGCGGTGAAAACTATTTCATCACTTCTAATGATAAATTATCACAGAGTTGTTACATGTATCTATTACATGAAAAGTATTAGTTAGTGGACATCCTTAAGGTTTTTATTAATAAGGTGGAAAGTATATTAGATAGAAAAGTAAAAGTAGTAAAAGTAGTGAGCCCTGATAAAGTTGGTAAATAATATAGTAAGTTTGATGAAAACAAACAATGTATGGGTCCATTTGCAAAGTTCTTTAAAAATCAAGGCATATGTATACAATATATAATGAGGTACACCACAATAAAATGGTGTAGCTAAGAGGAAAAGGCATACTCTTATAGATAATAAGGAGTATGTCAAGTGACATTACTATATGTGTATCCTTCTGGATGCATGCATCAAATATTGTCACATATATGCTTAACATAGTTCCTAGTAAGGCAGTTCCTAAGATACCTTATGAATTATGGAAAGAAAAGAAACCCAATTTGAGACACTTGCACTTTTAGGGTTGCTTGATAGAAGTAAAGATATATAATCCATGTGAAAAGAAGTTTGATGTTAGAACTGTTAGAGGTTATTTCATTGAATATCGTAGAAAGTCAAAGGGGTATAAATTTTATTATCCTAACTATAGTACGAGAATAATGGACTCTGGAAATGCTTGTTTCATTGAGAATGACCAATTCTGTGGAAGTGGGGAATCATAAAAGTTAGATATTCGAGAGATTTGAGTGGAAACTCTTACACTCAGTGTTTCTCCTAAGGTTATTTTACTTATTATTGTATCATAGCCTTCCAACATGTTAGAAAACAAATTAATTTTCAAAATCCATAAGATGAACATGTAGGTGATGAGCCAATTAACAATGTGCAAGTCACAAATCAACAAGTGCTAGACAAACTATAAAAATAGTATTATAAAGTTCTATAATACAGAAAAAAAAAACCAACTATTTGAAATGAATATGTAGTTATTTACTTGAACATGAATGTGACTTGAGTACTGATGAGAATATAGTCTCATTAAAACAAACCATGGAATGTAACAAATCCAAAAAGCAGTTCAATGCTATGAAAGAAGAATTGAAATTAATAGATGATAACAACGTCTAAAAGCTAGTCCAGTTTCCTACAGGTTCAAAGTGAACAAGTTATAAATGGGTCTTCAAGACCAAATAAGACTAAAAAAGCAACATTAAAAGGTACAAGGCCAAACTTGTCATCAACAGTTACACCTAAAAAGATGGCATTGATTATAAAGAGACCTTTTTTCTAGTTTCAAATAAAGACTCTTAAAGAATTGTTATAAATTTTGTGGCTCATTATGATCTAGAGATTCACTAAATGGACATAAAGACCACCTCTCTAAATGGTGACTTAGAAGAAAAAGTTTATATAAACCAACTAAAAGGGTTTTTAACCATAAGAAAGGAAATTTTGGTATATAAGTTAAAGGAGTTGATATTGAACTAAAAGAAGCTTCCTGAAGGTGGTATCTTAAATTCATTTATACTGTTACATCAAATTATTTTGCTAAGAATATCATTGTTCAGTATATCTACATAAAGTTTAGTGAGTGCATATTCATTATTTTGTTGACAATATCCTTCTTGTTATTAATGATGATGGCTTGTTACATGATGTAAAGAAGGGTATTTCTATTAACTTTGAAATGAAAAATATGTGTGAGACATCCTACATTATAAGAATATAAATATTCCATGATAGATCACTAGGACTGTTAGGATTGTCCAAAAAAGGCTATATCAATAAAAAGAAAGAGAGATTTAGAATAGAAAAACTCTCCTCAAGAATAGTTCAAATTTAGAAAGGAGTCAATTTAGTGAAATGCAGTGTCCTAAGAACATTTTTTAATGAAAGACAATATTGAAATATATTCCCTATGCATTAGTATTTAGGAGATTGATATATACTTAGACATGCATTTGACCAGATATCAGCTTTGTTATTGAAATGTAAGTCGATATTAAAATATCCTAAAATAGACTACTGAAAAGCTATAATATCTTTAGGTATTTTTAAGGCATCAAGGATTACTTGCTTACATACAGAAGGTTAGATTATCTTAAAGTGTTAACTACTTTGATTCAAACTATTTTGGATATGTGGACTCAAAGAAATACACATTCGGTTACATATTCTTGTTACTAGAGGACTGGTTTCATGTATGAGTGGAAAGTAGTTTGACATTGCTACTTCTACTTTGTAGGTTAAATTTGTGGGGTGCTTTGATATGTTTTGGTTGTGAAATTTTGTTATGGGACTTAATATTGTTGATAGTATAGCTAAGTTGCTAAGAATTTACTGTGATAATTCTACAAATATCTTCTTCTCTATGAATGACAAGTATTCAAAAAGTATAAAATATATAGATTTGAAGTACTTGTTTGTCAAAAAGATGTGAAAAAACATAAAGTTTTGATTGAGCATATTGGTGCTGACTTGATGAAAGAAGATCTATTGAGTGAAAGATTACCGTCCAAAATATCTTTTGGCTATACATATGGTTAACTTGCTCGTAGTATTGTGACAATTATTAATTCAATTAAAGTTATATTTATGCTTGTTGCTTATTATCCATATTATATTGTATACATGTACTATTTTGGTATGATACATGTTTTGTTTTTTGAAAGATAATAAAGTTGAAGATTTTAGTATTCCTTAATTAATGTTCCAAGTTGAGTACATTATGTAATACATAGAAGGAACCATATCTTAAATGACTTATAATTGCCACAATTTGATAATTGCAATTTAGTTATAGATGATAACTTGATAGATCGAATATATGGTGCACTCTTATGGTTTGTTACTCACTAAGTCATATCATAGGCTAAGTGAGAGAGTCTTGGATTATTTTAATAATTTGTAGTGGCCAATGAAATTGATTAAGCTAATTCTAATAGAAGCAGGTCTAATGTTATGGTTATTGGACTTAAGAAAATTATAGTCATAAGGGATTTTAAATTCTACCCCTCCCTTAAATATGGTGGTTATAAAAAGAAAAAAATTAGAACAAAAAAATTAACGTATTCTTGACCATCAAAGAATCTCAAAAAAAGAAAGAAAGAGAAGAGAGAAATCACAAGAAAAATGCTTTAGATTTGTCACACAAAAATAGACTAATGATTATGCATGAAGTTGAGTTGCTATTGTCGTTATTGTTTATATAGAAAAATAATATTTGAATTTTTTAAATTAAATTAAAAAATCTTGAATTTTAAGATTAGACTATCATAATGATCATCTCTCTCGTTATAATGTGTTTCCAGCCTTATGGAGATTTATTATTCATGTTTTAGCGACTTTAAGTATTGTTTCTAATTGCACCATTACGTTTCTACCTAGTTTGTTATGCGTTAAATTATTCCTTTATATTCAATCTTTTTATTGATTCAACTATTGATTTTTAAATCTTGATTGCCCTCTACATTTCAAACTTTACTAAAAAGTGAAAACTTCGTTTACATAAAAAAATTCTTATCGTAGATAATATAATATAGAGCCTTTAAATTTTAATATATCTATTAAGTTACTAGTTGCTTACATAAAGGATTGAGGAATTCATACCTTAAATTAACTTACCCATGAGATATCCGAACTCACGTATCTATGTCTTAAAAGATTTATAGAACTCTATCCATTGCCTCATTCTAAGAAAGATGATAGATTCTAATTAAACGAATTTGAGTTTGATCAAATTTAATTAAAAATTTAGAAGTTCTTAGACTTATATCAACGGATTCAATTTTTAAAATTCATTATAAAAAATTAAATTTGAATCAAAATACATATAAAACTCATATTTTATAGATTTTTAAAATATTTTTATATATGGAATCATCAAATTTTAAATAAATAGCAAATAGAAGCAACTGTTCATTGGACACTAAAACCACTAATTAGATCATCAAACATTTATTTATTATTTTTATGTGTTTGAAATACAATGAAATATGATATTTTGAGATGACACATTATCAATTAAAATAAATTAATATAATCTTAATTTTTTTTCACTACTTATAAACTAAAACTCATTTGATTTCACTTTATTTTATAATTTGTTGAGATTAATATAAATTATAATTTAGAAAGAAAATATTGTATAAAGAAAATAAAAAATAAAAAATAAAAAATCTTTAAAATTTTATGTCTTCTATTCTATTTTTCAATACTTATATCAATGAGAAACTATTGAAAGAAAATTGTAAATTAAATTAAATTAAAGATATTTATTAATATAGATTTGGACTTTTTTATAAATTCAAACTTAATTTTTAAATTGATAATTCTTAAATGTCATTTGAGAAGGTTGATAGGTAGATCCAGATTTAAAAGCCTCGAGCCGATTCAAGTTCAAGATGTCCAGGGCCGGCCGAGGCTGGCCACTATTGTGAAAGATGCCATCATTTTTTATTTTTTAATTTTAAAAAAATAAAAATTATATTGAACAAAGTTGAGAAGCTCAAGCTTGAAATCAGGTGCATCAGGTAGGCCTTAGACAGGGCCCCAGTCCTAGCCTCAAGCCCATCACAAGTTGTTCTAAGCCTGAACCCAGCCTAACCCATCGGTATCTCTAGGTGTAGGTCCTAATGCCTCTCATACATAAGGGGTGCTTACATTTGGACCAATGGTAAATTATCTGTGCTTATGTTAGATTTATCGATAAGCCTGCGCTGACTTCTCGCGCAAAGGAAGAAATTCTAGTGTTGCAGGTTTGGGAAACAAATCACTAGCAGTTGGAAGACTCTAAAGCCGAAGGCCCAGTAGAGAGCCCACGAGATTAGGAAAGCATCAAGTTTACAACGAGTCAGCACCTACCAAATGTGTCGAAAACAATAGACATTTGATGGCCGGTTAACGAGAAGAGATTTAGAACTTGAAAGAGCAAATGGGTCCCTTGAGATCCTCACGGTACGTTTTCATGTAGCAATCTTGGCTGTGATGGCCTTAAAAACCAATCTTATGACCGACCATGCTATACTGTTATGTTCCTTAGGCATTAAGGAAAAGGGCATATTAATATTACTGCTACCACGGATGCTGTATAAGCAGAAGCTTGATAATGACTGTGGATAAAAGGCTTGTTGTCCATTAGTTGGAGCTTCGTCGGGTTTTTCTTCAGATCTAATTTCTTAATACAACAGGCTACAAACAAGGAGCCACTTCGCCATTTTGTGCTCCTCTTACTCTTGCTTGCAAACCTTTCTCTTTACCAATATTTCTGTTACTTCTTCTAAACCATAATTTAAAGATGAGCAAATCTATAACGCAACGCTGTAGTTTGCTACTATAGAAAAAGTCAAAAGGAGAAATTTTAAGTAGACTTAGGATTTGATGCTGAAAAGATCAGCTGCATGGAGAGTTCAACTTTCTCATCTGGCATATGGTGCTACAATTGAATTCTCAAACTCCCGATTCCATGGAGACTAACATCAACATTACGATTCAACTTTTGTTTCATTTTCAATGTTTACATGAAATGAACGAGGGCTAAGAAAATTTGTATTTAGAGACTATCTAATTCTAAAACTTTTGGTGGGGACGATATGGAACGATCCCATTGCATAAAAGCAAAAAGGTCAGAACACGAAAGTTGCTATCACAAAAAATCATAATTTTGATTTGCTCTAAAATTGAGGCCCACCAACATTTCCACACGGAACGGGTTTTCTTTCGTCAGCCTTACTTTGCTCCTCTTTTGAGGGAAGATACAGGAAGGAAGGTGAGTATAAGACAACTTTCTGACACGGCAAAACGAGAGGAAATTATATTCAAACAAAAACATTTAAGCTTTCATTTTAGTTTTGTCTTGCTCGCTGAGAAGTGAAATGCCCTTCATAATCACTCAAGAGGTTCTTCAAATCCCCAAATCCTTCTTGAAATACCCTTCATAATCACTTAAGAGGTTCTTCAAATCCCCAAATCCTTCTTCTACATCATGGGCGGCGCATCCGTGAAATCCACCGCTAAGCGCTGCGTCACAGCCAATTTCCTCTCAAAAGGTTCGTGTACAAACCAACAGCAACAGAGATTCTGCACAAGCACTCGTTCGTCCCACAACATAAAGAAAACAAGAGACTCCAAAGCCTCTGTCTTTCTCTATATACCATCACGTTCATTCTCAGAATCATCTTATTCCAATTCAAAATCAAAACTTGGGCTTCTGGGATGGTATATGGGCAAGCTTAATTCACACCCAGCTACCACCAAAACCATTACTACTTCCCTAATATATGCTGCTTCTGACATGACTGCTCAGGTACACCTCTAGCTTTCTGTTTTGCTTAATATTTATCTTCTTTTTTGGGTGACCAAACCGATTAAATGTAGCGTTAACTATACTGCACAAGGTGTTCGTCCAAATCCAAGTTCCTAAGTTAGGCAGGAGACATAAAACTTACTTTTCTTATGGCTTTACAAGTTCATGAGGTATTAGGCAAATTTTAGTACATGGATGGCATAAGCATGCGCAGTTTCTGTCTTTTATCTTTACATTTCCTTTTACAAATTTATGTGTTATTCAGTTTTGAGCAACCTACTTATTAATGTTTGAAATAAATATCTTATTAGATGATATCTTCTCAATCATCTGATTCTTTGGATGCAATAAGGACATTACGCATGGCTGGATACGGGTTTGTTTTTCTGGGGCCATCGCAGCATTTGTGGTTCAATGCTATGTCAAGAGCGCTGCCAAAACGTGACATGTTGAGTACCCTAGCGAAAATATTTTTGGGGCAGGGTGTCTATGGACCTGTGAATACTACTCTTTTCTTCTCCTATAATGCAGCTTTACAAGGTAAACAAAATGTTTTTCCTTTTTTTAATGACAAATGCAGTTTGAGTTCCTTCTAACGTAGATGTCTATGACCACAAAAACAGAGCTTATCATTTGACATTAGCTGGTAATAAGTTGAATGCCAAGTCTGCGATTGTGGGTTAAATAGTTTTCAATCAGTTAATTACTTGCACAGTTACACGCCCATAGAGCTGAACACCCTAGGCCTCCCGGTTGGAGTGAGTTATTGAGTCTTCGGTCACGACTTCTTATGTGTTGAATGTAGTAGCCTTCGGATATTTATTGCAGGCTCGAACAAAGAATAAGACAGTTTCAACTTCCTAATGCATCTGATCAAGTTCTATATTATTTTTCCATTTCCCTAACTTTACATGAAAATTTGTCCTCTTAACTGGTGTAAGGGGTCCTTTAGCTGATTTGGAGTTACATTGCATCGGAGTCTATAGTATGTTATACGAATGCTTTATTATGGTCTAAAATGCAATTTTAAAAGTGAACTATATGGTGCTAAACGCAGGTGAAAATGGTGGGGAGATAACTGCTAGATTGAAACGAGACTTGCTGCCAACATTGGTAAATGGTCTTCTGTATTGGCCAATCTGTGACTTTGCTACATATAAATTCACACCGGTTCACCTGCAGGTAGCCCTTTTGGGTTTATCGTATTCTATTCCTTCATATTTAGTTTAGTGTCTTCGACCCTTGAGCTTGAAATCTTTGCATGATGCCCAACGCCTTCACTAATGATGCACAATTGTTTTCACCTTGTTTATTGTCAGCCTTTGGTGAACAGTACGTGTGCATATGCATGGACTGTCTATCTAACATACATGGCAAGTTTGAAGAAAGTGAGCTCTCCATAATGTTATGCAAATCATGCTCGACTTGGTTGCGTTCTTCATCAGCTCACAAGAATGCAGCAGTTAGGCCCATTTTTACTGTTAATTTTCTAGCATTCTTTTAGTTCCACATAGGCCGTCATACGTTGCGTTGCAGCTTTGGCTCCTCCATTGAATCTCTTGTATTTCTAAAACCAACTAATAAACATAGAAATAACAAATTTCAAAGCCATCGGTCGGAATCTTTCATAATACAATTCCTGTTGTCTTAATATGCCCAAATTATTATTCCATCAGCAAACGGTCTGGCCAATTATGTATCGCCACGTTGGAGGAATTGTGTTCACTTAAATTACCCACCAGACGTCACATCTTCTATGTCCATTATAATTGCCAACCGAAAACCCTTCGTCGCTTTTGTACCAAAAAACGGGCTTTGAGATCTTCTGTACCACCTATGCTGTGCCCCTGTCTCACAAATGATCTTAGCCAGGGGCACAGCATAGGTGGTACAGAAAATCTGCTCCCAAGGTGGACCTCATCAAAAGACGAAACAAGAATGGAAAATATCTTGATATGCCCGTACGATCTGGAAAAGTGACAGCCTATTATTACTCTCCACGTAGCAAAGAAAGTGTGTTGACCGTACCAATCAGAGAACCGTCGCATTCTTCGGGATCTGAGCAATGGATTCGGACACAAATTAAACAGACACGTGTCGACCGTTACAACGTCAGCATTGCCACGTAGATTAACTGATTAATTCACTGGCGTTGTGTTGAGAGAGAGGGAGAGAGGAGTTGGTTGGGCTGTCAATAAGGCCTCTCGCTTTGTTCTCGTTCTGTTAGTTTCTAGTTGGGAGACAAATCATACTCTCGGTTTTATTTGCTGTAAAAGAGGAAGAGCTATAAATTACTTCCTGTCTGCGTGGTGGGTTTTGGGCGCCCCAGCTTCTTGATCTCTCAATTAGAACAAAGCGGCAGTGGGTATATAATCACAAATTATACGAAATGGAGGGGTGGGATAAAATGCGGCGTCCAGTGAATAGGGTGTGCAAAGGGGTAGCTGTGCGTCTGGGAATTCGAAAACCTGGTATGTTGGTCTTCCCTTTCGTATTTTTACCGACCATAAACCATTTTTTGGGTTCCATAAGTTATGATTTTGGTGGGAATGTGTTTGAAAATTTTTGCTTCTGGCCATGTTTGTAGCTTTCTTGTCGGTGTGATTGGAACGCCGTTGTTCGTTGTCAAGCTCCATATATAGTTTCGATTTTGATTTTCTGGTTTTTACGAAATGTCAACTGTATCTCCGTTTCTGTTTATTGAAGAAATTGATATGAAAAACGAAGGTATGGAATTGCTTGATCTTACATAGAAGTGTGCCTTTCATTCAAAAAGGGTAACCCCGTAGTCCATTCAATTCATTACGGAGATACAGAAAACTAGAAACTATCTACAGTTTCACTAACATTTGTTACTGTCCTGAGTCCTGGCCTTCGAAAGGATTTTTCCAATGTACGGTTTTCCTGGACTAGCATCAGTCTCCTTCTCTTGTGATAACTAAACTTGGTAAACAACTGAGCTGGTGGCGTAGGGATGGATATTCTAGGATTATAAACTGGGAGTAACCTAATCTCACATTCTTCCTCAAATTGAGAATTAATCTTCTAAAGGCAATGCACTTAAACTAGTCAGAGACTTTTATTTCTCTATTGGTCTTGGCCCTTAAAAACATTTGTCTGAAAGTGAGGAGTAACCTTGGAAAGCAGGGTTGTTGAAACTGACGCATGATATAAGGGCTTGCGAGTATGAAGATGTTCACGTCATGTGGGAGATGCTGAGGAAGAACGAAATTGAAAATGCTCGATTGTCCGGAAAGAGGAAGAAGCGGCCTTGTTGGAACTGCTTTGGATGGGCAAGGTGCGCTCCATATTTCCGCCGCAGCTTTTGAGTGAAATGAACGATAGATAACATAAACCCAGGAATGGCTCGGCTTCCTGTTGCTCTTCTGTATTTAGCATCTTTCCCACCAGCTGGATATTATCCATCTCCCCTTTTATGCCCACTGGAATAAACTTTTGTGTTGCTGTGTTTGGGATTAGCATCTTTATGCAATCTTATTTCGTGGTTGTGTCTTTTAGCTATATTCACCTATTGACAACAATCTTCCAAAGCTCTGATAGTTTGGGAGAGAAAGAGATAAATGGCTACTTCAGACTACATTTCTCTCCAACAGACCATGGCCTAAAGCATTTGAGTTGCTTGAGTTCTTGAAGAAGCATTTTTAAAAATTCAATCAATTAGAAACAGAGGTTATAATTACGCAGCTACAGTATGTAGAGCTCCTAGAGAGCCATTGGTGATACCGTGATAGAGGACATCTGCGCCGACCCACCAAAAGTTTGGGAGGTTCAAACCCAATCTCTATGTTACAGTGAGTTGACATTGTGGAAGACGAGTAGTAAGTAGTTCAACTAAATAATTTATCTTTGATTCCTATGTTCCTCTAGGAGCATGCTGCTGTGTTTCCAAGAATTCTAGGTCACGAAGCTATCAGATTAAAATGCAACTCCTCTCTCCTCCTAAGTTTAAAAACTTCCTAATCAATTTATAAAGAATCTAAAATATGGTTTAAAGTGACATGTCCTTACTTATCAAGAATTTGAAGCTTAATTAGAAGAAAAAAAAAGATTATTAAATGAAATTAATTGATTTATTTTGACTTATAAGAAATTCTTAATTTATAAAAATTAACGATTAATTAATAAATTGATCAGTTTTTAATACCAAGAGTTATTAACATAAATTGAACTAAAAAAATTAGAAGGTTTAAGATTTTTACAGTTAAATTAACCGAATCGGTTAAATTTTATAATCATTGGTATTTATTATAATAATCTAAAACCATAATGTAATTCATTTGTATTATAATCTACAATTTAAATTTATACTTGGGATTAATTTAATTATATTGTTTATTTTTTCTTTAGTTAATAATTATTACTCTTTTAAAATAGTATTATTGTTCCTCTTAAGTAGTATTTATTACTTCCTTTACTTATTGAAAAAAATTCGATGAGTTGACAAAAAAAATAAACTTGGAGCAAATTAAAAAGAATAGAAAGAAACTAATAATGTTGCATCTTGACTTGTATTGTATTCAGATCTCAAATTAACAAAAACTATTTTTAAGGGTCATGTAGTATACTTATTACAAGCAAATATTGGCATTAAACGAACGAGCGGACGAAAACGGGGAATGTCAGTTTACTTGGGCCTTGGACAAACACCGACTTGGGCCCTTTCGACAAGATTACCGAAAACGATGCGTTTGTTAGGGAGACGAATCAACTTCGCGGCTTGCTTTGCCTATTTCCTATAAAAACCTAGAACAAAAGGCTTCTCTTTCCCTTGTCTCGTAAACGGCGTGTTTAGGGTTTTTGTTAAAATTCCAAGCACCAGAGAGATTTGAAGCGATGGGTCACTCAAACGTTTGGAGCTCCCACCCCAAGACCTATGGTCCTGGATCTCGTACCTGGTATGGTGTTTGCTTCTTCCATTTTTATTGTCCTCTGATTTGTTGGTCCATTTTTTGTTTTCTACCGGAGATTGTGTTTACCAGGTTTTGATATATTCATGGTTGGTACTATGTATTTTTTTGTTGTTGTCTTGTACCAGCTTTGTAGCTTGATAAATATTCTTTCTCTGGTTTTTAGGCCCAATTTCTGGAAAACGATTGATAGTTGGTTCTTTTCAATTGATACGGTGGTGGACATTACATTATAATAGTTGATTGGTGTATTTTGAGTAAAAGTTGTTAACGGCTAATTGTGGTTTGGGGTTATGTTGAGCAGCCGTGTGTGTGGAAATCCACATGGATTGATCAGGAAGTACGGACTCATGTGCTGCAGGCAGTGCTTCCGTAGCAATGCAAAGGAAATTGGATTCATCAAGGTTTGTTTTTCTATCTTTTTCTTTTTTGTAAAATAAACTTCTTTGAGAACTGAAATTTGAAACTTTGCGTAATTCCATACTTCCATTGATCTTTCTTCTCTCTCTTTTTTCTATTCGTTGAGAATGATTCAACTTAATCGTGCTTCTTTCAATTTTTGCAGTACCGCTAATTGATTAGAGGCACAGAGGCCTCTTGTATCAAGTATGATGACGATGATGAGGAGGAGTTTTGCCCCTTTTAATTTCCTCTTGTCCTTTCTATTGTTCTAATCGACTCAATATATTAGTTGGATGTTGAACATTTTAAGAACAAAACAGATTGGTTTTTGAGCATCTAAGTCGAGAAAGAATTATCAATTTTCTTATAACACTGCTAGCTACATTGCTTGAATTGTCTTTGCATTCATAGACACACTAAAAGTATAGATGCATTCACAACCGGTACTGAAAGTTTAGATGCTTCTTGTCTGATAGTATAGATGCAATCATAAATGATACTGAAAGTTTACATGTCCGTCCGATCAGGAGCAACGTAGATTGAAGTAAAAATACTGGTTGAAGGTATATTTTACTCTTTAATGTGTCTGTCAAACTTTTAAGTTAGACTTAGCATGGTTTTAACTTATTAAAAAACGATTAAAATAGTCTTTCATTGGACTGAGTTGTTAGGGTTCTATTAAATATATTATGAAATTTTTTTAAAAATTAAACTATAACCTACTTTGGAGATTAGAGTTTTTTTTTCAAATCTTCGAATTCACTCTTCCCTCTGGTGCGATAATAGAATGGTTTTGCGAGGTCGTAAATTTGCTCTCATTTTGTCTGGCTCCTCTCTATATGGGGTGTTGTACCCTGTTCTTCTTTGAGTGTTGTGTCCTTTCTTATCTAAGTAACGTGTGTCTTTTCTGGATATTGCGTAGCTCATCCTTTTTTTTTTCGGCTCATATCTGAAGTATCACCCCTCTTTTGCACTGGTTATCACGTCTAAGGTTTCACTCTCTAACTATCTTTTTTTTTCTGGGTTACTTGATCTTTTTGTGCTTCTATTTGTTACTGTAACTTGGTTGTTGGTCCTGGATTTTGGGCTTGTTAATTTGTTGTCATTTTTATTTTGCTCATTGATGTCTGGTGTTCTGACCGGTAGGATTGACAATTATACAAGCTTGGCCTAAGTTAAGAGATCAATATAAATCGGCTCACATCTTAGTTATAATAAAGCCTGATAAATGGAAGAAAAGAAATAAGATTAATAATCTGTTAGGAAGGAAGAAGTTTATGACAATAATTTGGTTTTGAATAAGCTTATGATATATGCATTTAAATTACAATCATATTCTCTTGTTGTATATGTACTTTGTTGTGCAACCTGTGTTGGTTTGATTTGTTGAGGTACATCATTGTTCTCGAGTCATAAAACTTAATTAGTAGTACATCTTCATAATTTGCCTAATAATTGGTTTGTTCACAATATTTTGACTTGTGTCCTAAGTTGAAGTATAGTGCTACCTCTTTATGTGCAAACATATTCATTCAAAATGTACAGTGTCATTTATTGGTATGGGTTAAATGTTAATTGGGGATAAAAAATTATTTTATTGTTAAAAGAAACTAAAAATTTAGGTTTCAGATATTAGTAAATGTTGTTATATGAGCTGCAATTGTTATTATGGGATACTTGGGATTCATATAGTATGAAAATGGTTTGTTATATGAGCTGTAATTGTTATTATGGGATACTTGGGAACTCATATAGTATAAAATGGATATAGTAAACATTGCTATAGGAGTTGTTGCTATTAGAATATTTATTAATTATGTTATTATTGTTGGAGTAATTGTTATTATTGATCCCAAATGTCTCCATCCCTTTTTTATAATATCCCAAGATACATACAACCTTTTGAATTGGAGTAGTGACAACTCTTGATTCCTTGATAGCTGAAGCTCAATAGTTGAACAAGGATTGCTATTTTTTAACTCATAAACATATTCTTGTGGTTTTAAATATTAATTCACACGCTTTGCAACTCTCTCTTTTCTTAATTTGTTTGTCACACCTTTACACATACTAAAATTAACAAAAATTTTCAACTCCTCATTTCTATTAAAAAAAGTTCAACTTCTCTTTACATTTCTTAATCACCTTAATGGTTGTAATAATTGGCTTTTCAAAAATTCTATCCCTGAAATGCCTTATAAGAAATTTTGAAGAGACCGTTTTGTTTTGTTTATAATGAAGTAACCATGTTGTGGCTTGTAGTTTTTAACCTTGGAGAACTTATCGATATTGTCATATGATGCAAATAAATTTTATTTTGCAACCTTCTATGCATCCAACCCTAATCCTTAACTTATTTCTTTTCTATTGCATATTGAATTCATTGTATAGTCAACAATGACATCTTTGAATTCTTTTGTACTTTTAAACTCCATACCTAAAGCCTAAGCATAAGGTTTAGTATTTGCTTCATGCCTAGGCATTTCTAGCTGGTCTCTTTAGTAGTTTATTAGGTTCTTTACCACTAGGATATTCATCATTATCAAGAAAACTTCCATACAATCTAAAATCTATTTCCACTTGATGATGTCTATTTATAATAGATATATTGAAACTTCCATAATCTTTATGTTAGGGATTTTCATTAGCTTCATCTGTAATTTCTTCATCGTTATCGGTTTCTTGCCCATCTTGATTGTCTCCTTCGTCAATAACTTAATTATTAATAGTCTACCCGTAATTATATTCCCTGTTAGTCCTGTCCCCATGACCTATATTTGGTTAGCGACAACTACATCCACTCCACTTACATCTTCTGACTCATCATCAATATTTAGGTTACCTCCCATTCCATCACTCACATTTTTCTCATAGTAATCTTTAATATTTCAAGAGTTAAGTTAGGTTTATCTAACTTATGTGTCACATAAACATCTATCATGTTATGGATCTTCATTATATTCTGAACCCTTATACAATTGTTATTTGATTTGATAAGTCTTAAAGAATTATTGAAATTGAATCCTAAAACTCTATAATATGTTCTATCAACTTAGTTATACCCTAGTTTTTGCCCCTTCTTAGATATTTTCTTGTAACACCAAAATATATGTCCATCTTATCAAATATACTTATTAACCCTCCTTTATAACTTATCTCATGACCATGTTTAGATCCCCACCAAAAAATGGTTACTTCCATATGTTGATTTTAGATCATAACTCAAACAAAAAATCTCATGATTTCATAAGCATACAAGATCCTATGCATGTCATTAAGAAGGGTATGATAATATACTAACTTGAAACGTAGCGAAATAACTCCTTGTATACTTGATGTTTTGCCTCCCTTATAAAGATCCACTATGACTTCTCTTTCTTCTCCAACTCGTTGTGGTTGGAATAGATGGAGGAGACCGATATCATCACAAAACACTAAGGTCGAAAGAGTTGCTAACTTGTAAAAGTAGCAATCCTTACGGTTTACCCACAATGCTCTTAAACTAGCTCCTCTAACTTAACCAGTGCGAACACATTTATATCTAGCTTCAATTACCAAGAACCAAAGATGAGCTGGGGTAATTTCAATTAAGTCTAATTGAGCTCATCCCCAACTTTCTAGTTATTAACTAGTTTTAATGAGTTCCCACAAGCTCACCTTAAGCTAGCTTTAGACACTTAAGCTAAGGGAAAGTCATGTCAAGCTACTTATAGTTTACATGAGCTTTATTAAGCTGAGGGTTAGCTCTTTACTTGAAACTCAAGAACTTTCAAATATATCTTGGTGCGTCAAATGTAATTTGTAGCAATTAAGCTATAAAATTCCAACACCATACTCATCCATTGTGGTCCTTGAAATAAAACAAATATGTTTTAATATATGCATTAATCAAAATAAGCATGAAGGAATTGATGAAAGCAATAATGATTTACTTGAAAGAATATTTCAATTTCGTTTATAATAAACAACAAAATAATGGCATAAATGAAATATTTGACAATAACTGAAATATTTGACATCAATTGAAATTGAAATATTTCATAGCAAAATAGTGAAAAATAAAAAATTCAAATGAATTGACATTCAAAACATACATTTAACAACAAGCAAGGTGCCCCTATCTATATTTGGGTATAGAATTAGGAGTTGGGCCTAGACTTGAGAAATATCATAATGAAAACATGCGTATGTTGTTTCCCTGAATGTTCTAAAAAATCAGGGAAGCACTAATTCATTGGTGAACGTTGTCGCCTGCAACCAAATAAAAAGAAACTAACTTTCCGCAACACAAATTAATGTAGTAGGGATCGTTCCCACGAGAAATTTAGACATTAGTAGTTACGCAATAAAAGGGAGGCTGTAATTGTGAATTAAACTAAATTTAATTGGAATATGAAATTGAAAAATAACTAATAACAAAATAATGAGAATTTAACAATCAATAGAAACCAATCTTGGTTTCTAGTCTCCTTCATTATTGAACTTGCGTTTCATACTTTTGGTTGTTGCACGGGGCTATATCTAATTAGGGTCAACGTCTAATTCAGCTATTTTTTATACCAAAATTGTCGCGGTTCTTTCTATTTAGTTCCAAAATATACCTTGACATAAAATAAGATTAATTCCCATTAAGTATAACTTCAAACCTCAAGAATAAAGAAAATTAACACACAAAAAGATAGAAAATAAAGACACTAACAAACTCCCCCACACTTAACCTTTTGCTCTCCCTCGAGCAAATTAAACATGACCATCAAATTCTATCAATTCATTTTCAAAGAAACCAAGCGTATGCAATCATTCAAACTTTGGCCAATCGAATGTCAAGCTATTACACATATCATGTTTAGTTTTCATTGGTGCACATAAACAAACTTAGTTTATGAAACTATCATTCAAAGATAAACATAAACTCACAATGGATTTTTCTCACGGAATTCACTCATTTCACTCAAGTGTAGGTTGTGTTTCGCTCAAAACTCCCTATAGGAAATCACACTACCATAGGCTTACAAATACACCAATTCTCTTATACAGCGATTACATGCTAAAATAGATCAAAAGGGCTTTATTTGAGGTTGTCATGAGGCTAAAGTTAAGGTGAGTCAAAAGGATTTTGAGGGGTTCTTCATAAGCAGTCAAAAAGCACTAAATGTACAAAGGGACATCAAAATGTCTTTTTGAGAATTGCATGTAAAAAACTAACTACTCAAAAATTATTATTGCTACTATACTTGATCCTTTTCTTTTTCCTTTTCCTTTTTCTTTTTTTCTTTTGTTTTTGTTTGTTTTTTTTAATACTAAGGAAACAATAATCAATAATAGCAGCTAAATATAATGTATGAGTAGAAGTATCAATAAACTCGTCTCAGAAAAATATAGCCAAAAGTCCCAAAACTAGCTAACTTAGTACTTTGTTAAACTTATGACTAGGTAAGGCTAATAGGGTTTGATGTTTTAGAATGAGGTGTTTTCTTTAAGAAACAAAAAAGGTAAAGGATCAAAGGGTTTGTAAGGGTAAATAAGATAGGTGGGTCATTTAAGTTAAGGGTTAAAAGAAAAAGGGTCTTAATCATTTCTATCTAGTATATATCTAATAGATTCAAACTGGTTCAGAGCAAGTTCTGAAGGCAATCACCTAAGGGAGTATCACAACAAAAAAAAAAAGAAATGACTTTTGAATGGTGTCATATAGGCTCAATCCTTCACATGGGCTCAATTGAAAATCCATTATGCTTCTATACATTACCTAGTCACTCAAGCATCAATTTCTGAGCAAATTTATGTAACCAACTACTTTAATCAATCAGTATGATTCACCTTCTATTCAATTGGCCTAATTTGACTTCAAGCACGTAATTCAATCTCATTCCAACTATTAAGATAGAATTATATGGTTTAACACACATCATATGCAAATGAAAAGATAGAAAAAAATCAAAATCAAAATGAACAAAGAAACAATAAATTCAAAACACACAGTTACACAAACATTCATTGTCCCCCACTCCCTAAACTTAATCTACATTGTCCTCAATGTACTCGCAAAAAGAAAAACACAAGAAAATAAAGGTTAAAGAAGCTTCTCTGTTATTGCATCAACGTGTTGGTGGAAAAGTCAGTTGAAATTTTTTATGTTCGAAGAAAGCGAGCTGGTTGTGCTCCAATCAAGAAGTGGGTATACAATATCTTGGACTATGGACTTTAATTGTCCCATCAAGCTACAACGCAGAAGTTACGTCTGACGTTGTGAAGGGGTTTAGCTGCAAAGTGAGTTAAACACACATGAGGAGCACGTAATGTTTTATTTAAAACGTAGAAGGTAGCTAAACGGCAAGGAAGCTGGGAGTTTTGAAAGCTATAGTTGCTTGGACCATCTTGGAGCACCAATTTAATAGTCCCATCATCTACAATGAACAAAAGAAACGCAGAAGATGCTTTTTTTGTTAGGAAAAATGAAATAAAATAATAAAAAATGAAACAACTTAAATTAAAATAAAGCTTGAGGTGCCTCTCAAGAGTGCTTCTTTAACGTCATATTAGCTAGACGAAAAATTATTAACTCACTGAGAGTAAACCAGCTCAACCAGTTCAATTTCTTCCGCAGTTTCAACTTGTAAATTGTTATAATATGGTTTCAATCGATGCCCATTAACTTTAAACACTTTAAAAGTGTCTAAACTCTAGATTTCAACTGCACCATGTGAGAAAACATTAGTAACAACAAATGGACCTATCCAACGAGATCGTAATTTACCAGGGAAGAGCTTTAGT
>JANSVA010000006.1:5756000-5775785 GCA_025504915.1 Erythroxylum reticulatum
TTCTAATTAAGATTTTGTCATGAAAGGCCTTAGTCTTTTCTTTATAGATTTTTGCACTCTCATAAGCTTCATTACGTTTCTCTTCCAACTCTTGCAATTGTAATTTTCGATTAATTCCAACCTTAGTTAAATCCAAATTGCATTGTTTGAAAATCCAGTAAGCCTTATGTTCCAATTCTACAGGTAAATTACAAGGTTTTCCGAATACTAAACTATATGGCGATATACCAATAGGAGTTTTATATGTTGTCTTGTATGCCCATAGCGCATTGTCTAAACATAAGCTCTAATCCTTCCTGTTAGGATTAACCACTTTCTCTAAAATTGATTTGATTTCTCTGTTAGAAACTTCGGCTTGTCTACTTATTTGAGGATGGTATGCTGTTGAAGTTCGATGTGTAACCATATTTCTTCAATAAATCCTCAACAATTCGATTACAAAATGAGTCCCGCGGTCACTGATTATTGTTTTAGGCACTCCAAACCTGACAAAAAATGAGATTTAACAAAATCAACAACAATTTTAGCATTATCAGTATGAGTTGCCTTAGCTTTACCCATTTTGAAACATAATCCACAACAACAAGAATATATCTTACCGAAAGATGAACGAAAAGGACCCATAAAATAAATTCCTCATACATAAAAAATTTCATATACCAGGATATTCGTGAGCGGCATTTGGTCTTTTGGCCCTAAACCACCTGTTCTTTCACATTGATCGCAAGACTTGCAAAATATATAAGCATCATAAAACAGTTTATGCCAAAACAAACCACATTCAAGCACCTTACGGGCCGTCCTTTAGGACCAAAGTGTCCACCACATGCAAAAAAATGGCAAAATTTCAATATAGAAGGGATCTTATTATTAGATACATATCACCTAATAATTTCATCAGAACAATATTTCCATAGATGTGGCTCATCCCATGCATAATATTTAGCCTCTCTTTTGATTTTATCTTTTTCAGCTCATGATAAAGTACTAGGTAAAGACTTGGTAATCAAAAAATTGACTATGTCAGCATACCAAGGTATTACCTGTTGAACAATTTTTCTAGGCATCGTTTAGCATCATCGAAGCATAGTAAATCAAATACGGTGCTTTATTCATCCTTTGCCCCAAAACAATGCCTAACGCATAGTCACTTGCATCACACATTATCTCAAATGGAAGGCTCCAATCTGAGGGCCGGATTATTGGAGTAGAGATTAGCTTCTCTTTAATTCATTGAACGCTTTCCTACATGCTTCGTCACACTTGAACTCCACATCTTTTTTAAGTAACTTACATAAAGGTTGAGTGGTTTTTGAAAAGTCTTTGATAAAGTGTTGATAGAAACCTACATGTCCAGTTCCCGTACACTTACGGGGTAAGGAAGAGATTTAATGATTTCTATATTAGCCTTATCAACCTCAATTCCCTTAGAAGACACTACATGCCTAAGATTATCCCTTGATCAGCCATAAAATGGCATTTTTCATAATTCAGAATCAAATTATTTTCAATGCAATGTTTCAAAAAAATTTCAAGGTTAATCAAGCAAGTATCAAAAGACTCACCATAAACTGTAAAGTTGTCCATAAAAACTTCAATATAGTCATCCACATAATCAAAGAAAATACTTACAATACATCTTTCGAAGGTGACAAGTGCATTACATAGTCCAAAAGGCATTCTTCAATGCGTAAAGGTGCTAAAAGGACATGTGAAAGTCGTTTTGTCTTAGTCCTCTGGTGCAACAGAAATTTGGTGATAACCTGAGTAATCATCTAAAAATAATAATGGGTTTTCCTTGCAAGTTTTTCAAGCATCTGGTTAATAAAAAAAAGTGAAAAATGATCTTTATGAGTAACAGAATTTAACTTCTGGTGATTGATACAAACCCTCCAGCCATTTTGCACACGGGTGGCCACCAATTCACCTAACGTGTTCTCCACTACAGTTACTCTAATTTTCTTAGGAACCAGTTATACTGGACTTACCCATTTACTGTCTGAATTGGATAGATTATTCCAGCATCAAGGAGCTTCAGAATCTCCTTCTTGCCTACCTCCATCATTGATGGGTTCAATCTTCGTTGAGGCTGTCTTATTTCCTTAGCTCCATCTTCCAATAGAATTCGATGCATACAAATTGATGGACTAATCCCTTTCAAATTTGCCACAGTCCATCCAAAAGCATCTTTGTAATTTTTCAACATGCCTAATAATTATATTTCCTGCAAAGATGTTAGTCTACTCGAAATAATAACAGAAAGAGTTTCATGCTCACCTAAATAGACATATTTCAAGTTATCTGGAAGAACCTTCAACTCCAATTTTGGTGGCTGTATAAGAGATGGAAACAACTTTGAATTATTTCTAGTTAGCTCCAGAAAACGTACCTATTCCTCCAAGAATTTTCTCTGCTCTAAAATCTGGATAGTGGTATCCAACTCTTCAAGAATAGCAAGATAATTGGCTAGTGTTTTTCTTTCCTGAATATTCAAACTATTTTCCAATGCAGTCCATAATTTATCTGGTCCATCTAAACGAAATGTTTCATGCACTAAAGTATCGAGAAAACTCACAGAAATAAAAGATTGATCATCATTAGGAAATTTCATGGCATCATAAATATTGAACTTAATCACATCACTATCAAACTCTATAGTTAAGGACCAATCATAGACATCAATTTTTGTTCTGGAAGTTTTCAAAAATGGTCTTCCCAATAAAATTGGGACTGAAGTGGATGAATCTTTATTACCTATCTGTAAGACATAAAAGTTAGCAGGAAAAATCATATTACCAACTTGAACTAGGACATCCTCAAGAACACCCTTTGGATAGGCATTAGATCGATCAACAAGTTGGATTATGACACTAGTTTCTTTCAAAGGCCCCATATTCAAAGAATCATCAATAGATTGAGGCATAACATTAATTGACGCACCTAAATCTAACAACACTTTCTCAATTTTCAGATTACCTATTTTACAAAGGATTGTGAACATACTTGGATCTGGACATTTAGGAGGTAACTTCTTTTGAAACACAGCAAAAACATTCTCACCCATTCGCACCTTTTCATTGCCACTTAACTTTCTCTTTGAGGTACAGAGTTCTTTAAGAATGCATTAAGCAAAGGAATATTTATTTGTACCTTGTGAAAAGTTTCCAGAATTTCATTCTGTTGCTCCTCCTCCTGCTTGGCAAAACAACTAGTAAAAGGAGGTTGTACACTGAACTTAGGCTTGACAATGCAAGAATCACCCTCCTTTTTCTCTTGTAACTACTTTGGAATTTCTTTCTCTACTTCTTCTTCAACCTCTCGCTTAGAAACCTTTGGGGTAGGTTCCTTTAACTCTTTACCACTTCGAAGTGTGATAGCACAAGCACCCTTCTTTGGATTCATCTCAGGTTGAGAAGGGAGCTTTCTTGAATTTTGTGCCTCCAACTTATTAATGACAATTGCCATTTGGCTCATTTGAGTGTCAAGATTCTGTATGTTGGCTTGCGTATCTTGTTGAAATTTTATATTATTCTATTGAAAGTTCATAGTATTTGTGGCCAATGTCTTGACTATGTCCTCCAAAGAATTATTTTCACCAAAACTTTGTTCCATTTGCTGTTGTTGTCTAGGCATATAAGACTGTTTATATAGCTAAAAACTAGAACTTACTTGTTGTCCCTGATTGTTTCTATAACGGAGTTTTGGATGATCTCGCTAACCCAGGTTATATGTGTTTGAAAATAGGTTATACTTCCTTTGAGGTTGTCCCAAATAACCACCCAATGCTTTGGCTTCTTCAACTTAGTCTTCTTGTAAAATGGGACACATATCTGTGGGATGGCCAACTATAGAACAAATACCACAAGTCTTAACTTCCTCTTTCCTTGATACCATAAGTTGTCGCACTAAAGAAGTCAAATCATCTAATCTTCTTTCCAACGATAAAACTCCCATCTCATTAACATGTCTTGAACCATAATCATTCCGAGCTCCAAATTGTTGAGAGTTAAAAGCCATAATTGAGATCAAATGCCATAAAATTACTGGTGTTTTATCAACTAATGCTTCTCCATTTGCAGCATCTATCATACTCCTCTCAGTTGGTAAAAGACCTTCATAAAAGTATTAAATCAACAGTTGCTCGTTGATTTGATGATGGAGGCAACTTGCACACAGCTTTTTAAATCTCTCCCAATATTCATATAATGACTCCCTAGTGTTTTGATAAATGCAAATTTCTTTTATGATATTGACGGCCCTGGCAGCTAGGAAAAACTTCTCTAGAAATAACTTCTTCATCTTTGCCCATGTTCTAATACTTCCAACAGGTAAATAATATAACCAATCTTGGGCATCGTCCTTCAAAGAAAAGGGAAAAGCCCTCAACTTTATCTGTTTTTCAGTGACATTAGTAGGCTTCATCCCCATACAAACAACATCAAACTCCTTCAAGTGCTTATAAGGATCTTCTCCTAATGTGTTTCAAAAAGTGGGTAACAAGTGAATCAGTCTTGACTTCAACTCAAAAGTGTTATTATCACCCAAATTCACAAAATTAATGCAATGAGGTTGTCGGTCCTCAGCTAGAGTAGCCAGTTGGCGCAAAGTGCAATTTGCATCCATGTTCCTTTCCCTTTGTCTTTCTTTCATTTACTTTCTTAATGCCTTTGCTGTTTCCTTAATTTCAGGATTGTACTGCAAATTTTCAGATTGATTCGAACGTGTAACGTACATAAACTGTCAAAAATTCCCTGACAACGGTGGCTAAATTTGGTGAATGCTATCTCCTACAACCAAATATAAAAAGAAACTATCTTCTTGCAACACAAATTAATGTAGTAGTGGAAAGTAAGGATCGCACCTATAACATCCCGTTCTCATATTAAGAGTTAGAATCCAAAAATACGGTACATGTGAGATCAATGAGAAATTAAGGAAAAAAATTACATTTCATGCTTATGAATAATATTAGCATACACACACGTGAATTTGATTTTTGCACATTTAAATGATGGTACATGCATTCATTGACATGTTTCAGGTATAATTGATCTATAAATGTGATTATTTTTAGAATTGTATATTATATGTGTGAAAATTTGATTTGGATGGTATATTTATTAACTCATAATTTTTGGTGAAAATTTGAGAATTTTCTAAAATTTAAGGGTATTTTTGGGCTAGAAAAAATGCCAAGCGACAGAACAGTTGATGAATAATGATAGAAATAAATGTCAAATGATAGTAGAAATTTTAATATGTGACAATAAAATTTAATGATAAGTTTCATTGAAAATTGGAGAAAATAGGTTGAAAATTGGAGATAAATGGACTAGTTAATAAAATACCAAGAAGAGACCTTGAAAGTGTGACATGTGGCAAGTGACAAGTGTCAGTTGCCACACCACATGTTAATTCACAAATTTATTAAGTCAAAGACCATGTTTTGGGTCTTTCACTTGCTAAATACGGCAATGCTTCTCTCATCTCCATCTTCTTCATTTTCTTCATCTTCCTCTCCTTAATAACGACGCTCTCTTCTCCAAGCCACAAGTTTAACCTTGCTTTCTTCCATCACTAACCATTCCATTTTCTTCATTTCTTACTAAAGACCTAACCCTAACACCTTTGAATGGTGATGCACGTGTGACAGGAGAAAGCTCGGTTAAGAAAGAGCTTGAAGAGTTTGAAGATCTTAAAGCTAAATAAGTAAGTATAAGCATCACTCTTCTTGAATTGATGAATGAAACATGTTTTAATGATAGTTAAGAGTTAAATTTTCATAAAATAAGGATGGGTTTATGATGAAACATGGATGAGAAATGGGGATAGATTCATGTCTTGCTTTTGTGTTTTGATGGATAATAGATTAGCGAATGAGATAATGTTGGATTGAGTGAGTGAATGGTGTTTAAAGTGTGATGGAGAAATATTAGCTAACTTTTTCCACTAAATATGCTTCTTTATTTTAGCCATAACTTATTCTGTTGTTATCCAAATGAGATGGTTTTTAATATGGATTAAATTATAGATATATGGCTACATTTTTCACGAAGATATCAAATTCAAATTATGTCTTTAAGCGTTTCTAATTTGGAATTGAAGTTGAGTACTAGGTGTAGGAAAAAAGTGCAGAAAAATTGGATACGTAATGGGTTTTGTTCTATTTTCTTGATGAATTAATGTGAATCTATTTAGGTGTTTTCATGATGATAAAATGAGTCTAGAGATAAAGAAAGGGATTAATGTGATGTTTTGAAATGTGAAAGATCAAGGTGATATTTAGAAGTGAAATGAAGTTGAATATGTTCAAAAAATTGATGATGAATGCATATATATGTGTATGTTCTATTATTAGTTTTTATGATCAATCATGGGATATAATTTGTTTATGGATGATATTGAGTTGCAAAGGAGTTATAATAATGGATAAATGATGAGTAATTGAACTAGAAGTGATAGATCAAGCATATGATGTTGAATGTAACAAGTAAAGAGTTAGAAATCTGGAAAACAAGATGCAATTGGACATACTTTAGTCCAAGAGGCATAAATTTTTCTGTAGAACTTGGATTAAGGTCATTTAGCTATGGTTTTAAATAGGACTTCAAGATCTACAACTTCTGTGAAGACCACGAAAAGAGATTTTGATGTCTAGAGGGTCAAATTTTCAAATTTATATAAATGACTTGTAAAGGTTTGTTTAACGGACATGGATATCCGCCTAACCAACATTCACGGGTCAAGTGATCCTAATTGAGGCTTAAATGGGTCTTAAATTAAACCTAGAATGATCCTTGGTTTATGTGACTAATGTATGATATGTTTGAAGTGAAAATGAAGGTTATAACTTAGTGAATGAAGGGATAATATTAAAGGAACCAAGGCATGAGTATAATGGGAATGAAGATGTTTATGATTGTAGCTATGATTCAAAGAAGTTGAATAATATGTATTAAGTGATTAATTGTGAACAAGAATTAGATATTATGAGATCATATGAGGTTAGAAAAGAGATGAAGAGAAATTGAGTTATGATATAAAGTGACTAAGTATTCTTGAGGTGTAAGATTATGAATAAGCTAGACACATAAAATAAAAATTGAATGGAGAAATTAGAATGATCATATGCAAATGAAGTGTAAATCTAAGTTCAATTAGTCAAATAAGAATCATGAAATGAGAATGAGTATAAGATTTGAATTTAGAAAATATACTCAGGATTGTCATTGAGCATGCATTATACATTACATAGATACATATGTGTAAAACTGAATGTTTATGTGATTGTGCAATTAATAATGTGTGTGCAATATGTGTTTTGTATAATGATGATACAGGATAGAACATCCCCATTCAGATGTTTCCAGATCATGAAAGCTAATGCTAATCTGAAGCGTACAGTGAGTTAACCTAAATGGTCTTACTTACTGATTGCATTGTGTATATTACGTTTTGAATTATCTTATGAATGTGAAATTGGTTGTGTTGATTCCGGACACTGAAGGTCCAATAATTTTGATGTATGAATGAGAACATTGAAGTGATCCTTGTATGTGAATTTGATAAAATAAGTGATACATGATTTGATTGTTGAACTTTGCATATGAAAGAAAAATGTGAACATGCATGTGAATGAAAGAATGATTCTTAACTTTAATATTAAATGCCGGACTAATGTCCGATGATATGTGAAATTGAAAAGTTGATCATATGTGATTGATGCATTTCATTATATGAATGCATGAAAGATAAAGGCAGTTGTAACCGGAGTAGCCACCGAAAAAGAGCTTAGAGCTCAGAATATGAAAAAGAGCCTAGAGCTTAGAAAGTGATTAAGAGCCAAAGGCTCATTATGTAAATGAGCCTAATATCCCCAACGGATATGAGACAGTTATTAATGAACTTGGTATCCACAATAGATACAGGACAGTTATAAGCACTCGATCATAACAAAGTAATAAATTGAAAGTTAGTCTCATGTGCACTGCACATGCATGATATGAATGATTATAATGTGTTGAATGTAAAATGTGAAATAAGTGATCAAATGTGTGTGATTCAATGTGATTATTAGATAAATGATGTGAATTATGTGTTATATGACTGAGTGAGCCATTGAGGATGGTCACTCACTGAATTCGCAAAACTCACCCAAAATTTGCAATATATTTTTCAGGCTCAGACGAGTTACCTTGTTGGGTAAACGAGATTATAACCACTGCATTCAAGTAAGAAAAAGAGATCGGGATCAGTTTGCATCTGTATTTGTATTTTCTTTATGTTGTATCAAATTGAGTCTTCCGCAATTGTTGTAACTTGTGTATTCGAATATTTTTGTTTTGTAATAACTTTCCAAATTGGAAATGTTTGTAAATGATTTTGCAATGTAATGAAATTATGACTACAAGTATTTTGTATTTGTAATAGGCCCAAATGACTATTGAAATTCTGATGATTGTATTGCTGCGATTAAAAACATTTCTGAACAAAAGTGGGCCCGATCTGATTATTGATTTCTGTATATATTTGTTGTTTCGAAAAAATTTTGTAATGAGATTTTACTAACTGACTGTGCTAGCATGCCACCCTCGTGAGGTAAGTTCTCGGACATCACGGAGAATGTCGGGTACGTGTTTTGCGAGAGTGGGGTGCTACAATTCCCACGAGGAATTCAGATGTTAGTAGTTATGCAATAAAAGGGGGGTTGTAATTGTGAATTAAACTAAATTTAATTGGAATATGAAATTGAAAAATAACTAATAACAAAATCATGAGAATTTAACAATCAATAGAAACAAATCTTAGTTTCCCGTCTCCTTCATGATTGAACTTGCGTTTCATGCTTTTGGTTGTTACACAAGGTCATGTCTAATTAGGGTCAATGTCTAATTCAGCTCTTTTTTATCCCAAAATTGTCGCTTCTTTCTATTTAGTTCCAAAATACACATTGACATAAACCAAGATTAATTCTCATTAAGTATAACTTCAAACATCAAGAATAAAGAAAATTAACACACAAAAAGACAGAAAATAAAGACACTGACATTCATTATGGAGCTTTTAGATGTTCTAGTATTTAACTTAAAGGAATATATTGACACTTTATTTTTCTGTTTTATAACGAAGTGATAACAGGACTACAATGGAATTTTGTTTATTAAGAAGATGAAAATTCTTGAACCATAATGTAGTAGGGACTAGATATCCCTAGAATCCTCAAAGCAATAATCACACGCACTTAGTTAAACACAAAATATTCCTTAGAATTTTCAAAGGAATAAACACACACATTTAGTTAAACACAAATATACACATAGATGAAAACACATGCATAGATCGGAAATAAACATAAGCATATACAAATAAAAGAACAAGGTAGGTAATGCTCCAAAAAATGGAGACAAAAACATGCAGAATGCTGAATCATGTCTTCTTACCCCCAAACATAAAGAATCAATTAACTTGTTACTCTTATACAAAATGAATCAATTGATTTTTTATACCCACAAAAATAAAAGAGAAGAAGAGGCTTGCGATAATCAAAGAAGAAGAAGAATTAGAAAAGAATATGAGTAAAGATAGAGAACTTTAATCATAATACCTAAAGACAAAATATTTTGTTATCACATTAGAGAGAAAAGTGAGTTTTTAAGTTATACAATCAATCGATTGATTGTAGTTTAGTGACAATTATTTATATGCATTCTTTAACTTATATATATAAAGATGTATATGATAAAGTTTATAAGATAAAAGTACAATGCTAATAAAATTATAATGAGATTATAATTATAAGCTTATTATTGCATTTATTTATTATTCCTAAATTATTTCTAGTTATTGTTCTATTGACATTGGAATTTAATAGAGTGTAAAAAACCTAGCATATGTTATGTTTCTTCTTCATGAATGAAGTATTTAAGCTTATAGACTAAAATATGGAGATACTTAAACAAACACGTGGATGCTTGTTATAGAACAATTTCATTGAACTAACCCAATATGAGAATTCCATTTGAAACATTACTTGTATGTATATGTAAATTTTAATTATATTGATTATATAAGTTATCATTTGACTTAAGATCTTTAAAGTTATCTCATATATAGATTGGTATGTTTTGATATTAGTTATAGCCTATTTTAGTTAAAGGTAACTCAATCAATAGTCATTTGATATAATATAAACTATATAGAAGTAGATGAGTAATTAATATATGATTCATCACCCTAAAATGATTCGGAAAAATGTTTCATTGTTTTCAGTTAATATTGACTCAAGAAAATCTGAAAATAGTTTTCAAATATTAATGATTATGTCAATTACTAATGATGGAGAGCTAATTTAGATGGACTCAAAATATAATAGACATTAATTCTATATTTTATATCTAATCAAAATACTGAATGATAAAAAGTTGAATTATACAGAAAAATCATGCATGGAAAGATTAGTCAAAACTACTTTGATATTATTAAATATTTGAGTAGTCATATGTCAATCTTAATCTATGAATATAAATTGTTTAAGTAAATAATTAAAGATAAATTAAGGAGTTTAATATATCTAATTAATCCAAAATATGATTTAAAGTTATAATTGTATCAATTGCTAATATATTTGAGAACCTAATAAGTCACACACAAAGAACGAGTTGAAGAGATAAAAGGTCTTTTAATCAAGTTAGATTTGGTTGTAAAGTTTGAGAAATTTTATGATTAAATATAAGATATTTAATAATTAAGGACTATAATTTTCTTAACATGTTTTATAGATATTATTAGAGGTCCAACATTTATGCAGTTACAGATGAGTCAATTTTAGACACGGTTCAAAAAAAATGATAAGAAAAAGATTAATCATTAGAATAAAGTACAAATTATGACCCATACTTTATTATAATTTATATAATTTAAATAATCTTAACTTTTTAGAGAGTCGAATAAAAAAATTCGTTACTATTGCGTTGCTATTGAGATTGCATCATGTGCCTATGTTTTAACACTTCTTAATATAATAAGACAAAAGTAGGGTATGACCCCGTTATGTAGAGCTCTTTTCCATACTTTGAAATGCATATCCATGACTTGTTAGTTTTAAATGCCAACTCATGTAATCTTTGACTAAGACAGTTCAGTTCCCTGGGCCATTGGAGAAGGGATTTAGTTATTATTCAGCTCACGAGATTTTGTAACTTGGTTTATGTACGCCTCGTTTAGGTCTCTATGCATCCATTTGTATGGAATGCATGGAGCAAATATTTGTGACATACTGCAATTTAGCTTGGAGCATGCACGTTAACAAAATTATGTTGACCGCTATGGATCAAGTGGTGTCTCCTCCAGGAAGTCTCCAAGGAGTAGCAACAAGAGTTTCATTTTCCACGATTAATTTTATTACGTGTAAGAAAAAAGAAAAGAGAGAAGAAGAAACAAAGTGGAGTAATTGAAGTAGGAGACCTAAGAGGAGACCATATCGTGTCAAAATGGAAACAAAATGCTGTGCAGTTGGCGGAACCGCAAAGCTAAAGTGTCAGTAGCAGTAGGAGGACGTGCCTAGCGGCTCGAATTCCACAAATTATAAGAAAGCATTTCAAATGAGCATTAAATCCTCGGCATTTCCTTTCTGCAATTACTCAGTTTCTGCACCTCTCCAGCAATGTAAGACAAGGA
This sequence comes from Erythroxylum reticulatum, assembly GCA_025504915.1. Classification (NCBI taxonomy): domain Eukaryota; kingdom Viridiplantae; phylum Streptophyta; class Magnoliopsida; order Malpighiales; family Erythroxylaceae; genus Erythroxylum; species Erythroxylum reticulatum. Next base: position 5,767,677 of record JANSVA010000006.1, read on the forward strand.
TGCCCACATGTCTTCTTTTACTGTTTCACTTACCACCTTAAAGACTCCCCCATTATTCTATACTTTCCTAGACATGGGCATAGGCATAGGCATAGGCATCGTACTAATACCCCTTCTCCCACCTCTATTTTCCCCTTATCTTTACGGATTTTCTGGTCCACTTTCGCTTTCTCTCTATCTTCTGTGACGAAAGCCCGCTCTTTTGTTTCTTTTTCGATTTTTTTTTTGTAGCAGGTCTAACTTGCTTAAAAGGGGGTTGTGAGGTTTTGTGCATGTACGTTTTTGTTTAACACTATGAAGGTTTCTAGGTTCTGGGTTTTGTATTTGGTTGTTTGGAGTGCTTTAATTGTGTTGCCCAACTTAACGTGCAGCACAACAACATTGTCAACTGCTGGTATGTAATACTTACTAATCTCATCACGCTTTTGTGCTTCCATACCCACGATACAAGGAGACAAAGTGTGTTGTTTCTTATTAGGAAAAATACTTGTCAGCTTCTCTGTAATTATCAATGGAAGTATTTAAAGGAGATTCCATGATTCATCATAGTCTTAGTCAGCTCTTCTTGTATCTGAATGTTGAATTGATGTTTATTTGCCTTGAACTTTTATAGTTAGTCATAAAGTGGGATCTAGCAATGTGCAGAAGTAACTGAATAAAGACTAACGCTTTTTCAAAATTTGTAAGATTTTCATTGTTAAGGTTGAAATTTTCAGCTTTCATCTTGACTTACTGGGTAGGATCAGTTGTGCATGGTTTAGTTAGTGACTCTGTTAGATTTCATGCATGCCTTTCCATTTTCAAATTTCAAATAAAAAACTAGGCTGAGAAATCCTTCTTCATTTTCCTTTTGAGGATAGTTTGAGAAGTCATGTTTCGTTTCGTGACTATACTCCAAATTCGGGAGTTCAAGAGTTTTATAAAACGTTCTTGATGGAAAAAAAATGTGATTGAAAGATCCAATTCTTGATCTCTCTCAATATGTCTCTCAATACATCCCATCGACTAGCTATAACCATGATATGTTGCTCGTTACAATCTTGAATTTAGAATGATTATACGTTTAACTTGGGATAAAGTTTGGTAAGTCACTAGTTGCCCTTAATATATGTATTTATTTAGCTTGTTCAGCGTTTGGCTTGCAACAGAATGTATCAAGTTTACACTTTACTGTTGAAAGGTATCTAAAGTTTGCTAATTCCTACACTACACGAAAGTTGTATGCAGATTGTTGAGATCTTTTCAGTCATACTATTACAACTCTGATTATAAGCAGGAGGATTAAGGCTTGATCCTACAGCATGGGATCTGCCGAGTTTGATGGTTTACTTTGCTTTTCAAAAAACTGATTGCTAATTTTGCTCCACTGCCTCGTAGTAAAATCAACTGTTGTAAGGGCCACCAGTTTTGAGTATCGAATATTGAATCAATTGTAAAAGAGGCAGTAATCATGCGAGTTCGACCTTCTTTCTAGTCTTTTTTAGGCAAGAAACTAAGCAATATTTTGAAGTACTGGTTGTGCTAGTCCTGAGAAATACCTCAGGTATGTTTCTCTGTCATACCAGGTGTGGACTTCAGTAGTACTACAAAGATGGCAGACACAAGCAGGAAGCTTAAGGTATATCCCCGTTATAGTAATTTGACTCGAAAAGCGAGAGTTTGAAATCCGATATCTTCAGGCTTATGCAGTTGCTGTCCCTTTAAACGTGCAGGAGAAGGGCCATAATAGAGTTACTGAAAGCAAGAACAACCATCACGTGAATCTGGAAGATTATAATCCTATAGACCCAGTTCCAAGCTCAAAGGCTTCCATCAAACCTGGTCCAATTGAGCACGGGACTCCTCTGAACCCATACATCCCCAAACCATCTCCACCTGCTCCTAGTCATCCCGGGAATGGTGGAATAGCTTAGGTAACATGTTATCTATGTCCTGAATGTAGATATCATTTAACTGGTTGAAAGAAGCGAATCACTTCACGGTGTATCTTATGTAGTTGTATTTATTGTATTAAATTGTGTGTTACATCCAGACCAAATCCTCAAGTCGTATGTCTGCTTACGTTTCCGTCTGAAAACTTTGCTTGTAAAATTGATGTGCTTTTCTAGTGTGATTTGTAATTGTTATCGCTAAACTGATATCCTATATTAGAATCCGAAGACAATTGAAGTGTTCTCGCCCACATCTTTTTAAGGTGTCATTTCTCCCTCAGCTGGGGCTTTCGGTCCAAGTTGGTTGATATGCATCAAGAAGGTAGTAGTAGTTGTTTGGTGAATTCTAATAACGTTGTTGGTATGTTGGCACTTAGGACAAGGATAAGCTTTGACCAAAGAAAGTAACTAACAAACTCCGAATTTGTTGGGAAAGTGAAAGACAAACTCTTGTTTAGTCAAGTAATTGAATGTGGAGGTCCTCATTGTATGGAGAGATCATCAGCCATAAGAGGTTAACTCGTGAGTTATTATTATTATTATTACTACTTGTCTATTAGTAGTTGTTTGTTTTTTCTGCATATATACCAACTGGAAGATGTTTCGTACCTAGCACTAGCAGAAACAAGCTAATAACGAGGAGTGATGAACAATCATGGTGTGATACCCTAGAGGGGACCGATATAAATTGATTGCTAAACCCGCAAGAACAATTACTTAATTCTCTAACATAATATCTAAAGGCCAAGGAAGGGCCGTGTCCAGAACTCTGTCAAGAAAAGTTCAACAACCTCATCAACCAGAGCCATTAAGCATGGGGGTCATGCACCTACCTTGTCCTGGAAGCTAATTGCGTTACCTCCCATCTATGCAACAACTTTGTTGTAAACCAATCCTTTCATAGAAATTAGAGTCATCCACCAACAAATCTCACCAAATAGCATTCATTTCTTGTATCTCTGTCCTTTTTTTTTCCCCCCTCTCCCATTAATCCTATCTCTTTCTCCATAAGTTAGCCAGAAAAGGCAACATCATCGGTCATGATCAGAAATGCAAAAAAGCAAACTGAAAACATCTTTCAGTCCCCACTGTCACTCTGCTCCTTTTCTTTCTGCGTTTTCTGGTGGGAAGAAAGTGCAAATACTCATCAAGCCAATGGGACCAAGTTGGGAAACGATTGAATATCATGTACCCAACCTTTCAACGTGGCTTATTTATGCCATTTAAGTCTAGACAAGATTACTAATTAAGGTTTTAGTTACTTTAAAAGCAATTATAATGTAAATTATTACTTAAGTCAGGACGCTTTCCAACTCCTATCAGTGACCATTAACTGATATTGATGTGACTTCAACTTAATTTCATCTTTACTATCGAATGTATTAATAGATGTCAGCTAGGACCCAAATGTAGGTGTAGTCAACTTTTCGACTTTCTTTTTTACCATTTTATATGTAACATATCGATTTTCCAATTGCTCTGTTGCAAGTTTAGGAGTGGATGATAAATTATTTTTGAAATTGTATGCGCTATGATCACGCTACACTGAATGCTTGATCATGGCGTCTGGAGCGAAGAATCAGTTTACCGTGTACTTACTAAACCAGAATAACTGTCAAGAACTTAGGAGATTTAAGGTAAAATAAACTCTAAAGTCATTCACTAATTTGTCTCTCATGCGAAGAGACCTAATTTCCACGCCCTTTCGCTCGGATGGTAGGTTTCGAGACCTCCAAACATTCTCCATAAAAGCGAGCTTAATCGCATACTAGTGATTATAGATTCTCTGTATCGTTCTCTACCTCATGCAAGCTGCATATAGATCATAGCGAGCTTAAAGTCTGAACTGTTAGACATTTTTGTCACTAGCGAAAATTTTGTCCATGCTTCATAAAGTTGGACTAATATTAATTGTAATTTTGGTTTTTAAATAATTTACCAATTAAATTACGTCATTTGATCCAGATAAAGATAATAAAGTGGCCCAATAAATGATCTAGATTAATGGGTCAAAGTCCGAATAAAAAATGAGTCCTGATTAGTATGGACTGGGTCCATATCGGTCTTGTGATGGGGAAGCCCGATATGGAAGCTATATAAAGGTTAAGGTCTCCTGCAATTATTCAAGGAATCATTCACGAGCATAAGGATTCCTGACCCGTTAGGGAAGCTCGTGATTTGAGGAAACTGTAGAAAGACCTAGTCCGTGAGTCGGTGAACACTTTCCACTAAAGGCCACAGGAGATTTGAAGATATTTGGAGCTCAAAATCGACATCAGAATCAGAGATGGTACCGAAATCTAGGTATTCCACATTACCTTCGTTTTTAATTATTTCACGTAGATCCAAGATACATAATAAAGCTCTCCTTACGTGTATTCAAATGCTCCGATCAAATGTGAATTTATTATTTAATCTTAGGTAATTGATTTAACATTGATCCATCATTTTTTAAGAATCATGGCATTGACTTCCCTGTGTCTTTTAACTTTATATCACCATCTCTTGATTGCAAGTATTTTAATTATACTTCATAGTCTCTTATTAAATAATGACTTACTACAACGAGTTATTTTAATCAAAAATCGAAATAACGTCAACATCAAATCGGGTTGAATTGAACCGAATCTCATTAAGTCCGGGTTCGAATTCGAGTATTTCCGTTAAGTGTCATCCACTACTTATCTTAGCCAAACTTTCTAAATGATTATCCAATGGGAGAACGCCACGTTAACTGAGCCGAACTCCTTTCATAAGAGAAATGAAATTAAATGGAGATCCAACGGTTGGGAAGCAGCGGCGCCACGAACTAATAGAAAACGGATAACCATCCATCCGGTGATATATGTAACACAACTAGCTCAGCCACCAACCACCAGATAACACGTGTCTATTCACAAGACGGACAACTAGAAGATCCACCGGATTACCTGGATTTGCCGGTAGCTAACCAAACGCCAACAAGGTTGAATAATTGGTTTCTTCTTCTTTCTCTATCACACAAACATTTCAGACCAAAAAGAAAAAAAGTGGTAAAACCATTATCAATATCAGTGCTCAGACATCTCTCTCTCTCTCGCTTTCTAATACAATAATTCGCTTAGTACATTTGTTGTCGCCTTGCCCGGTAATACCTTGGCCGAATTCCTCGATTGTGTCCTCTTTGATTGTGTTGGTGGATTGCATAATTTAAGAGTTTGATTTTCGTGGGTTTTGCTTCGTTGTTGAATTGCTTAATTAAGGGGCTTTGATGCTTGAAGAATCTACAACGTTTTTTTTTGTTTTTAGGGGTTTCGTGAAGTTCTGGTTTATCCTTGTTTGCTTCTCAAGTGTTGTTGTTTTGGCATCTGAACGAATTGCGTGCCTTGTAAGCTTGAGTTTTGGGGAATTTGGGTACTTGCCAAGTCTTTCTATATCCTCATATTTGGATTTAGTAAAATAACAAAATCCCGAGTGATAGATCCAGAGATTTCTTCTGGAGGCAACGTGGGGTTGTTTGCTATAACGGTTTTCCTGGGGAAATCAGTTAATTGTATGAGTAAAAGGGGGTTATGGCTGCTGGTATGGATTTCTCACCTCCGTTTGCAATATTAGAAGGGAGTTACAATAGAGACAATGCGTCGATTATGGACAATCAAACCTCGGAGAATTTGGATAGTTTGAAGCAAACCACTAATGGGAAGCCTCCACGACACCTCTCAGTTATACGCCATGGTGTGGGTTCTATGAGGCTTCTGGCTGCTGCTGATCTGGTATGTTCATGGTTCTTTGCATATTTTTTCTGTCCAAGTAAACAAAATATGACGTGCTCGATCTGGGCACTCACTATATTTGAAGTTGGAAGCGTTGGATTTTATGGTTGTGACATTCATTATGCTCTAGTTGCAGATTTTTTTACATTGCCTTTATTCTATGTCCTTTACTGAAAGCTCATAAATTGCCTATGTCCATTGGTGTTTCCCAGGCATCAGATGTTGGAATTGTTATAAGTAGATCGCCTTCGGATGAAAAATCGGACTTCTTACCTGCGTTCAGATCGGGGAGCTGTGCTGAAGTAGGGCCTAAACAATATATGGAGGATGAACATTTATGTATTGATAATCTTGTTCAGCATCTAGGTTCAACTGCTAGCTTCCCCGAACCTGGTGCTTTCTACGGGGTAACTATATTAGCTTCTTATATTCTTAAGAGTAATAACTTCCATATCTCTGGTTTCCTGTCGGAGTATCAAATGTTTTCTCTGTACCCTGCTCCGCAATGAATGTTATCTTACATTTGTCAGTTTCATATAGGTTTTGAGTTTTGACACGTTTTTGATTATTTGTACATCCAGCAACAGTATCTGTTAAGAGCCATTGTTTGCTATTCCTTGAACTTATATTATTTAAATATGTGAATCAGGTATTTGATGGGCACGGAGGTACAGATGCAGCATTATTTGTTAGAAAAAATATTCTGAAATTCATAGTTGAGGACTCCCATTTTCCAATTTGTGTCGAGAAGGCAGTCAAGAGTGCTTTTGTAAGAGCAGATTATGCATTTGCAGATGATAGTTCACTTGATATCTCCTCTGGAACCACAGCATTAACTGCACTCGTATTTGGAAAGTAAGTTAACTGCAAAACTAATTCATTTATGTATCAAGAATGCATAGAGTTTTTCTGAGATTTGGCATAATTTTTAGCTTTAATTTGTCTACGCATCTTACAGATGGTTTCAGGCCTTTAATCATAATATAGTGCGAGCAGAGTGAGAATTTTGTTATATGATGTTTCTAAAACACGTGAATGTTGGTCTTCTGATATCTTTTTCTTGAATGCTTGGGATTTGGAATTGGTGTTTCTATAATGAGATCACATATTTATGATTTTAACCATCTGCAGGACATTGATAGTAGCCAATGCTGGTGATTGTCGGGCAGTGCTGGGGAGGCGAGGGAGAGCCATTGAGATGTCCAAGGATCACAAACCTAATTGCACATCAGAAAGACTAAGAATTGAGAGCCTTGGAGGAGTCATATATGATGGTTACCTTAATGGTCAGTTATCTGTTGCACGTGCCCTAGGAGACTGGCACATGAAGGGACCAAGAGGTTCTGCCTGTCCATTAAGCGCGGAGCCAGAGTTACAGGAGAGAAATTTAACTGGAGATGATGAATTCTTGATCATGGGTTGTGACGGCCTATGGGATGTAATGAGCAGTCAATGTGCTGTGACAATTGCCAGGAAAGAATTAATGCTTCATAATGATCCTCAGAGGTGCTCAAGAGAGCTGGTTAGGGAAGCACTAAAACGCAACACATGCGATAATGTAACAGTAATCGTGGTTTGTTTCTCGGTAGACCCACCCCCTCGGATAGAGATCCCGCAGAATCGAGTTCGGAGGAGCATATCTTCAGAAGGCCTGAATTTGCTCAAAGGTGTACTTGACAGTAATTCCTGAACATGGAGATGATTAAAGAAGATGTTTACGGACGTCACATCCGGGGTTAGAACTGATAAGGGCATTTCTTTTCAAGGCTTCAAACTGCCGTCCCTCAGCTGGCTCTGACCTGCTAGCTCATTCAGGGAACAGCACGAACCTGTAATTTGATTCTCTGAGCTTCTGAACCCCCTGTAAATCCAAGATGATTTATTGCTGTACCGTTTAGAATGTATTGTTGGATGAATACCTTACCTCCCTCTTCCCTTTCATCTGTTGATTGTACATAATTTCAAAACGCTAAATATATTTAGATTGGAGGTACGGTTTAGTGCTGTTCATTACCACTCAAATTTCCGTATTTTGAATTGGTTATGACATTATTGCTGAACTGTGCTTTTCACATACCCTACTTGATCATTGGTTTATATATATATATATGTATATATGTATGTATATGTATATATGTATGTATATGTATATATAGATAGATACATTCACAGTCTCACACATACATATATAAAGGAATGGCAATGGGTGGCTCAGATTGACTTGAAGTTTAATTCTTTTAAATGTAGAAAAGTTGGGTTTTAGAAAAGCCTGATCGGATCTCAGCAATTAAAAAAATTATACTTTTAATTTTTTAAAAACTTGCTTTTGAATTTAAATTAATATTGTAATTATTATAAATTAGATATAAAGAATATGAATTATTACATATATCATATGAAAAGTCTAAAAAATGAAAAAACGGTTT
>JANSVA010000006.1:5775885-5789220 GCA_025504915.1 Erythroxylum reticulatum
GGTCCATATCGGTCTTGTGATGGGGAAGCCCGATATGGAAGCTATATAAAGGTTAAGGTCTCCTGCAGTTACTCAAGGAATCATTCACGAGCATAAAGATTCTTGACCCGTTAGGGAAGCTCGTGATTTGAGGAAACTGTAGAAAAACCTAGCCCGTGAGTCGGTGAGCACTTTCCACTAAAGGCCCCAGGAGATTCGGAGACGTTTGGAGCTCAGAATCGGCATTGGAATCAGAGATGGAACCGAAATCTAGATATTCTGCATTAACTTTATTTTGAATCCTTTCACGTAGATCCGGGATACGTAGTAAAGCTCTCCCTGTGTATAACATGAAGCACCATTGGCAACGCATTAAAAATGGACAATAGAAGATATAAACTTGGGAACTCCGGGAGTGACAACCCTTGTGAAAGCAAAAGGGAAATAAAAGAAATCAAAGCAGGCATTACGGGGCGGAGAATACTAGAAAGAGCTGCACTTTTGGATATAACCTATGATCTCGTTATGAAAACTATGATAGTTCCTAACTGCTCTGATCCTCTTTATTAGGTGACTAATACCGGGTTTAGGCTCTTTCTACTATTGTAAACAAAACACAGCACTTGGTTCATCATGCCACCAGTTCCTTTTTGAGATTAACGATTTGGTCAGGTACTCACACTGTTTTAATTTATTTGTATCTGAATGATTGCTGGACTGGAATCGATTGTGTTATAAAGCAATTCCTTCAATTATATCTCATTATAGATATGATTGCACATATCTGCTCCTTCTTTTAATCTTAAAGATTAGTGCAGATTAACAAAAGTTAGTGAATCTCATCAAGAAAATCATTCTTTTTGGTATGTATGAATTATGAGTAAAACATCAGAGGTCACTAGTTAGTTATATCGTTGTTGTGATGTAACTTGTTAATTTGACAAGCTAAATACGTAGGGTTGAGACTACAGTGAGATAGAGGAGTAAGGAAGAAATTCACTGCTACTTAGCCTCTTATCAACTCTTAGTTAATTTCCTTGAAAAGAAAGAAACATATACTTTCCTTGTAGATGATAACCGGAAAAGGAACATAGATCTTTTTCTTAACTTGAGAGCTGGAGAAGGAAGTAGGTAACTTTTCTCAAGTGGTCCTGTAATGCATTGATTTCCCATGATGTGATTCTCCAAAACTTACCATCCTGTAATCCTGTATGAGTAACAACATTTTATAATAAGCTTGCCTCTTAACATTGCATAAGAAACTCATTCATAATCATATCATCACCGTAGTCAAGAAGAGACTTGTGTGGGTGATTCAAACCAGAAACAGTTCACGTGTGACTAGTCAAATTAATGAAGCAGAAGCCACTATTTTTTGCTTGGTTACATGGCAATTACAGAGCAGTAAGTGCCATAGGCTTCGATGAAAGTGTAGGATTGTGCAATCCAGAGAGGCAGCAACATGACATCAAAGTTCTTAGCTTTTGTCACCTACCTATCCATGCCTTTTTCAATACGGTGGTTGGAGTAACATATAGCATTGAGTTTTTTAAGGCCTAAGAAGCTTAACCAATATCACACTCATAAGTAAAAGCAATAAAAAAGAAGACTTGAGATTTAACTTAAAAGATTGTTTAGTTACGAAAACTCAAAGGAAGATTTAGTGTACTGTTCAGTTTTGAAGAGTTTAGTTAGGACCCTATCACTGAGAATATATGTTTTTTTAAAAACTTTTCGTGAATGGAGCTCATGTCCGAATGTCTTGTCATTACAAGTAGGATATAGCTCCATCCAATAACACATGTTTGCTTTGAATTGAATAACACTTTCAATTTGGTCATAAAGCCAAGTTACAAACCCCCGCAAACTAATCATGGACTAATAAACTCTAATTCAACTTCCTTCTTGTTGGCCAAATACACACAAGACCAGGACAATCAAATTATAATATGGAAAGTCCAGTTTCGTTGGCCTAACGTCTCTTCTCCAAGATTCGCATAACTGAAGCTTTCCTCGTTCAAATTTAAACACACGCACTTCTCTTAGCGTGTACTCGCATCATCGTCTCTTGATTTCTTATTTCCCCGTATTTACTCTCACGTTTGAATACGTCAGTCGTCACCTGCCCCAGAAGGCGAGTACCTTAGTTCACCACGCGCTACCGCGAGTGGCTTCCATTTTTGCATTATAAATATCAAAATGCTGTCTTAGAAGATAGTTAAAATTAATAGCTCTCCTAGTACGACAGTTATTCTCCAAAATCACGCCTCAAACAACTTCCCTCTCCCCCTTAAACACCCTCTCTCGCCGGCAACCCCATAACGGTCAAATTTCGCCGTCACTCTAAAATTTCAAAAAGAAAACCTTTCTCTCTGTTTCTCGTGCTTTTACTATTCATAAATTATCTACTCTTTATTGTCTTTAAAACTGACTTTGCAAAGTGGAATTAGGGTTTTAGGAGGATGAGACTTTGAATTTGATTGTTGAGCATTCCTTTCAGCAATGGTAGCTGCTGTTTCTACTCCGCTAAACACCAAAAATGCGTCAAATCAAAATCCCACGCGTCGGCTTCTGTTATCATCAGACCCTGACAACGCTCCACGCCGGCCAAAATCACGAGAAGTCACTTCTCGCTACATGTCTTCAGTTTCTACTTCGCCTTCCAACGGCAAGCGGTGTCCGTCTCCTTCGATATCAAGACCAACGGCCGTGATGACCCCCTCCGCTCCGTACGCAGTCAAACGGTCACTATCGGTCGAGAGGAGGCGACCGGCGACGCCGGTTTCCAATCCTTTGGATTTGAAGATACAAAATGGTAATGGAGTGCAAATGTCGAATGCTCATAGGATGTTGGTTAATTCCACGAGAAGCTTGTCGGTGTCATTTCAAGGACAATCTTTCGCGTTTCAGGTGAGTAAAGCGAAACCAATTCCGTCGCCGGTTAGTTTGAGGAAAGGAACTCCGGAGAGGAGAAAAGCAACGACTACATCGGCGAAGGGAGAAGCAGCAGATCATGTGGAGAATTCGCCGGCGGAGAAGCAGCGGTGGCCAGGGAGGTTACGGCTAGCGCATTCGATGGCTCGAAGTGTAGATTTCACTGATGATAAGAAGAGATTAAGTGGATCTGAAGCGAATGTCAGTGTCATCAGGTCGTTGCAGGACTCTATGGCTGATTATAGGTCCTCAATTGAAGGCAGATTGAGCTCTAATTCTAATATAGAGAAGCTAGTTGATGTTAACGGATCTATTGTACAACGTGAGCCTAATGCTTCCGACACAGAGAGTGTGTCTTCAGGAAGTACTTCAGAGAGTAACAGTAACTACGATGGTGGTGAAGGACAACGTGGACCCCGAGGAACACTCGTTGCTGCCAGGTTCTTGCAAGAGTATGGTAGAAAGCTCCGACGACAGACTGAGCCTGGGTCTCCAGTTAATAGTGGACTTAATGGGCCTGTGCCGCCTAAACTTATTGCACCGAAGAGAATTGGAATTGATAGTCCAGTATCTTCGCCGAAGGGTGTTATGCATAGCAGGGGACAGTTGTCTCCTATTCGTGGTGAAACTATGCGTCATGCGTCGCCAAGTAAGATCAGTACTATGCCTGCGATGTCTCCGATGAGGGGAATGAGTCCATCGAGGATGAGAAGTGCGGTGGGAGCTGTAGTGGGTGGTAATATGAGCAATTTAAGTAGTACGCCGTCCATTTTGAGCTTTGCTGCTGATATCCGGAGAGGGAGGGTTGGGGAGAATCGGATTGTTGAGGTGCACTTGTTGAGGATCTTGTATAATCGTTTGTTGCAGTGGCGTTTTATCAATGCTAGAGCTGATACTTCCCTGCATACACAAAGAATGAACACAGAGGTACGCTTACCGTTTGCTGAACTTGGTATTTTCTTGCTTTTCTTGCATTGAATTTATTTTAGTCAATACAATTTCTGACTATTGTCAAATCCTTACTTCCAAAGATGTTATCCGTTTACTTTGGTGCTGGAATGCTACTTTGTAATGAAAGAGAGGGAAGTGAGGAGAGTGACTGAAAAATGGATCATTGGTTACTGTAGAAGCAAGAAACTCTTAATCGTTTAATGAGGCCTTATTACCACCTAGTTTAAAACTTGTAATTTCGGAGTTTCAGTTCAGACATGCAGAACATTCAGTAGTCAGAAACTTTGGCACCAGGAGAGGGAATGCTTTTCATTTGATAATAGAATTTCTGTTGTCTGGAGTTGAAGGAGCAGGTCCTTTGCTTGGACAATACTGACCACATTAGATTTATTGTACAAGGTGGACTAGTATCATTTTATCCTTACCGATTATAAGACTATTTGCTTTATGTATTTTAGTTTTGCCTATTTTCTCATTGCCTAGGGACATGATGATTGGGCTAGGGATTTGGCCATTGGAAACGGAAGGTAGTTGAATCTTTTGTGTATAATAGACAGTGGCATGCTTTAAGAAGTGACGTAAGAAAAGTAGCATTAGTGATTATGCTGGGAAAATTATGAGACATAGGATTGTGTCAATTGGATGAGAATTGAAAACGTTGAGATCATAGTAACATGTATTGATGTCTTATTTTATCAATGTGGCACCCTTTTTTCTGCTTTGGGGGGAGAAATTGAGGCTGTAAATTGTGTTGTGTTGTCAAACTGTTTGAAGTTTAGAAACTATGAGTTGTGTTGTGGAATGCAGTGTGTGTTCAATGATTTTGGTTGATGGGAAACTGGGTGTGAGTTTTTGGGTGGAGATGTGATCTCAAGAAATTAGTCTTAGGTATTAGTAAATTTTTACTGTTCTTGAAGCAAACTTCATCATATTCTTGGATATAATCTGCTAACAACATATCAAATATTTTTTAAATGTGAGGGTATCGTTTGGTTCCTAAGCTCTGTATTGAGAGGACAAGGAAAAAAGGATGAAAAAGGGAAAGATAGATTGAAGGAGAGGGAGGGAGATACATAATTGAAATAGAAATGCATAAGGTTTAGTATTCATGTGACTGCAAAAGCAGTAAATTTAAAATGTTCATAATGCTTGCCCCATATTTGCATTTTGATTACTATGTTCTTGATGTGTTGTTTTTAATTTATCATGTCGACTACATGGAGGAAACTTCTACATCATATGCATTCTTTTTCTCTATCAGAAAAGCCTTTATAGTGCGCATGTAACAATCTCAAAGTTGCGGGAATCTGTTGGAGCAAAACAAATGGAGTTGCAACGGCTGAGGCAAAATTTGAAGCTAATTTCCATCCTCAAGGGGCAAGTAAGATATTTGTCTGCGTTTTGTTGATCTTGGTGTGGGCTTTAATTTGTGGCCTTTCTTTTTTATCTTTTTTTCCTCTTTATCCTTGCATTTCTTTCTTTCTTAAGGCATTCACTATAGCATTTAACTTCGTAGTTAGAGTGAATGCTTGTTTCTGAAAAGAGTTTTTTTCACTGCCACGTTGTAATGTTCATGGCTACCAATCATATCATATTTGCTGACTGCAGATGATATATTTGGAAGAATTGGACCTCACGGACCAGGATTACTCTAGGTCCTTATCAGGGGCTATTGAAGCTTTGTGTGCTAGCACACTCCGGTTACCTGTCGTTGCTGGGGCAAGGGTTTGTCAATTTCCTTCTTTTGGTTTGTCAGTAAAAACACAATGGCATGAACTAGACACAATGATTTTTCTTTCTCTTCGTTATCCTTCAGGCAGATGTCCACAATATCAAGGATGCGATCTATTCGGCGATGGATGTGATGCAAACGATGGCTTCTTCAGTATGGTTATTGTCAACTAAGGTGCTTTCTCTTTAGCCTTTGTGTTTTTTTCCCTCTCTCCCCCCTTATATGGTCTGACGCCATGATGGGAGATTGTTCAAAACGTTTGGCAGTTTGAACACTTATTTTCCATTGAGCTGAAAGGACAACGAGTTATAGATAAAAAGTATGTTTACTGATTTGTTATGTCAGGTCCTGGAAAATGTACATAGTATTTATTTTAACTTCTTATATTTAGTAGTTAATGATAGTTATATTAATAAATGATTAATTGTTTATAACTAATTACATTATTTAATTGCAAAAGACTATTGAAATAACACAATAAATATTTTTTTAGTTTTAAAATTGAATTCAATTTTGTATAAATTTGACTTATATAACTCATATTCACTATTACATTTTTCAAAATTTTATTTAAAATGCTAATTCTAATTTATTTTTCAAATCTAGAAGAAAGACAATAAACTCATATTTAATGTTCAAATATTCTCAAATTTTGTTCTATTACATCTCTCTTTCTTTTAGGGTTTTAGTTAATTCTTCATATATTTTCACCTGAACTTACTTTCTCCCATATTTACTTTACATTTGATTCTTTATATATATATATATGCTTTATTTTTTCTTCGTATTTTCACAGCCATTCTTCAGTTTTAGCATTTTGTTTGTCGTTTGTGTTTATAACATTCTCTTTTTCCTCTTCCAACTCGTCAAGTTGACCATTTAGGTTCTTTTCGAAATTCCATTTAAAATAATTTGTCGTAATTTTTTTCATTGAACATAAAAAAATAGAATTACTTCAATTGAAGAGTCTACTGAATTTTGTAAGCTTATTAAACGAATCTAATCATTATATAATTGTTGAACTCATTATGGTCCAATTGGGGACAAAGTTCTTAACTCTTACTCCATGACTAGTATATAGTGTAGGATGTTAATAGTAATGGAAAGTTTGTCCAAGTTTTAGTAATTGGACCTTGCCCAATTAAGAAGACTAAACACTCAAATGAAGTACGAATATATTAATTAGTGTGAAGACCAGCCAGTTTGGAATATGATGTTGTTTCAGGTGTAACATTGTTGCATGCCTGGGGCCAAAAACTGTTTACGACATCAATTTATTACCTCCTTAATTCTTTTAAATGCTTATTCCTAGGAAAATGAGTGGAATTTTTGGGCAGGTAGATATGCATTGGGTCGCTGCTTCACTTTTGTTGACGTTTCATCTTCCTTGAAGCAATTTATTCTTTTCCCTGTTCGTGAATGTATTTTTAGATACGGATTGCTTCTTTCTCCCGCCCTCCCAGAACAGTGCAGGAACACATATTTGAATAATTAAAGGTACTCGCATTTAATATTGCTTACATGTAAAATTATCTGCCGTTGATAGGTAAGGGAAGTAAATTCTGTGGTGGGTGAACTTGCAAATACAACTTCAAACGAGCATGCTTTGCTGAATCAGTGCAAAGATCTCTTATCAGTAGTTGCAGCTCTGCAGGTAACCTTATGTCCAACTTGCTTGTGATAAACGTTTGCAGTTCATTTGTTGTTCTCCGGACTTGCATTGTTCATAGGACTTAAGCATAATCCAATGTTCAGTTTACAAGACATTTCTTGAACATTTATCGTTTTCGGCAGGTGAAGGAATGTAGCCTGAGAGCACATCTTTCGCAGATAAATCGTGCACCCACCGACCTGCCAACAACAGAATAAAGCTTATATAATTGCTCAAAACCGCTAAATGCTAACAACAACAACAGAAAACCCTTTTCCTTGGGATTGAAAGAAGCAGAGGTAATATGAATTGGTTTTATTAGATGATTGATTAGTTGCAAAATATAAAAGCTGAGGCATATACAAGGCTGCAAATGGTGATTCCATGTATCCAGGTTAGACTGTATAGAGGTGCTTTAGCCGTAGGGAATAGCAATTGTATTTGTAAATATGTGAGAAAATTATGCTTCATATAATTTTCACCATTTTTCTTGTCCTTGATGAAGTCCTTGTTTACCAATACAATGTTTACACCTGTATCTTCCAATCTTGTATTTGTCTGATCAAAGAAAAAAGTATGACCAGATTTCTTACGTCCAGCCCTGGAGTCTGCTGTCACGAGTCTTATCCTCGTTTTGTTTCGTATGGAACAACGGATTCATAACAGAGCCGTACGTTGCAAAAGCTCATTATTAGATAATTCTATTTTACAGCACCAACCTGCCTTTAAAAGTGTATTATTCTTCTATAGCACAATTACTAATGACATCAAAGTGAATAATGAAAACTTTTAAGATACAAACCTCAATTACCTTATTTTTCTTGTTTAACTCTAGCTTCATCTTTATCCAATTTATAACCTTTAGTGGCTCATTTTCGATCAACTACATCCATTCCTTCATAATCCTCTAATATATCATCTACAGAATATATAAATATGACCGTGTATCTTGCCATCTAAACAAAAAATACACCTAAAAACAACTTATAGCAGCCTCCTTAGTGCATTTTTTGACAATGGTCTTGGCTCATATGAAAATAAAAGGAAAATATGACAATCTTCACACTCTCAGTAAGAATAAGCACCATGAATTTGTAAAAGCAATGCCTCTTTAGCAGTTAAAAATACAACTTTCCTAACTATAGCGTGCTTAAACTACTTAACATTTATTCATTCCATCCATGGGGCGTCAACTAACCTGTAATATAAAGAATCTTTTTTTTTAAATATCTTTTCTATCTATTAATTAAAGTATGCTTGAACAAAACATTGTCATGTATTTGACTTTATTCTCTTGTATAAATAATGTGATATCTAATATTAAAACTACTCAAACACATAAACACAATAATTTTGCTAGGATTTTTTTAGTTCATCCTAGCATTAATTATTTATGATATGGAATTAATAGGCTGCTGGGTCTTAGTGAGCAGTAAATTATTACTACAATAGGTCTTGACCATATCTGGAAGATCATAGCAAGTAGCTCATCTCAATAATTAGGAGAATGCTATTGTTATATGATCTAACAAGCACAAACCATAATAGTCTAGATTAACCTAAATTGTTACTAATTCTCTTAAGCTTTCAATAATAGTAGCTTGATCAATATGTTGTCTTCTTTCAAGCTATTTTAAGGCTAGTAAGAGTCCTTATCTTCTACCTATATAATCAAGTTTATGATTGACCATAATGCACATGTCAACTTTTAACCCATTAGTCCATACTAGTTATGTTTAACAAATGCTTGCAAGCTTATCATATGTTACAAAGTTGATTATGGATTGATTATATTCATTTATCTTTATAGGATGATAATAAATAGAAAGGGTAGTATAAGGATACTTAGTAGTGGACACTTCACTCAGGGACAAATTCTGAGGTATGAAGGTTAAGAACCTAAAATTTTTGATAATATAGACATAGATTATATTATTTTGAGAGAGGAATGTAAAATATGTGTGACATTAGGTTACAAAGATATTATTAGTGCATGGTATTTGATTTCTAAGAAGTAGTTAGATGATAGTTTGAAGAGGTCAAAGTTCGAATAGAGTGTATTATATTTGATTAAATTGTTAGAGGTGTACTTGATGTATATTTATAACATGTTGATGAACCAATAACATCCCTAATTATATTAACGTGGTTTGATAACATGCATAAAATGAGGTTATTGATGCTAATGATTTATATAATGATGGTGATTCTAGTCATAATGTTGATGTCAGTGATTTAGGAGATGTTGATGATGTTATTGATTTTAGAGATGTTAAAAATGTTTGTGATTTGGGAGATGATGAAATATTTGGGATGCTGGTGGTTTTGGGTGATGTTGGTAATGCTAATGATTTGGGAGATGATGAATCAACTAGTGAGTAGGGTGACGTTATTCATTTAGAAGATGAGGAATCAAATGGTGATGTTGGTGATTCTAGTGATATAAGAGACGATGAATAAGATATATATTTGATTAAATGTTGATGATAATAAAAAGGAGGATGAAGGAAATGTAAAGCAACATATTTATATTGTTTTGTCTTAGATTTTAACATTAATAATGATACAAGTCATGATACCATGTATATTGACTCCTCGTATAGGAATTTCTTGGCTAATGATGAATATCACAATGCTAAAGAACTAGATGTAGCTTTAAGGTGACCTAGTCAGACTAATAAACATGTTCATAGAGTTAATGTCATTAACTGGTTATTAGGGATGGTCTTTGATAGCATAAAATACTTTAAGTAGGAAATTGTTGATTATACAATTGCAATAGGATTCAATTTAAAGTTTAAAAGGAATGAGCTTAAAAGGATTAGTATTTTTACCTCAAAGGATGTCCATTTGAACTATATGCTCTAGTGCTTTAAGTTAAAAACTTACAAGCCATATCATACGTGGAATCCAACCAATAAGCCAAAATTGGTTACATCCAATTAATCATGGGGCATTTTAAGGAAAACATTCTAGACAAACTGAGCAATAAAATAAAAAATGGTAGAAGATTGTAGGGAGAAGTTGAATTTGTTAGTTAATTCTAGCATATGCAAGTATATAAGAAGAAAGGTTCTAAAATCAAATATAAGGAGAAAAACAATGAATATGAAAAGCTTTATGATTACATTAGTGAATTAAAGGAAATGAGTCCGAGTTCTACAATTGACCTTCAACTTAAAAGAATTGTTCAAAAAGATAAATTGGTATTTAGAAGGATGTGTGTATATTTTAATTTTATGAAAAAGGGTGAAAAAAAGTTAAAACCTATAATTGATGCGAGTGGATGCTTCCTAAAGATAAATTATTTGGGACAACTTCTAAATTCTACAGGAATTAACGTTAACCATTTTATGTATGCCATTGCATAGTAGTTATTAAGATGGAGAATACTGAGAATTGAATATGGTTTATTGAGATATTATCCATTGACTTAAAGCTTAAAGAAGGGACTAGAATCACAAATATATCAAATATGCAAAAGATACCATATCTAAGTAACTAAAGTTTGTATAGTTCATACCGTAAACTCTTTAATTTTTTTTTATTTTTAACTTTTAACAGACCCATGGGAGTCAAGAATGATGTATTTTTGTTGCACATAAGATATGTATAACACATATATATAATAATTAGGTAGGAAATAGAAGGAAAAGAATCTTATAAAAGCATTTTACAATCATATTTGAAAAAAATCTCACAAGAATTTAATAATAGGCTCATCATATTAATTGTATTCAAGATTTACTTGAATATCTTAAGGAAACTTTGGGTAGGATTTGTCAAAGTATGAGTTCAAATTTCCAATTGTAAACAATAATATGAGTCAGACAATTAACCCTAAGATTTTGATACCTAAAGATCACCTTATACTTGGCATATTGGAGACTATTAGGATTGTATTAATAAAGAGGCATTCAAATATTAACGAACAAGATAAAAGAAGTAAAAAGGAAATTGAATAAGAATAAATTGAATGCATTGAAATAGAAATTCATTTTGAATGAAGACTAGGCATATAAGGTGGCAAATAGAGATGATACACACATTGTTTACTTGGGATGGGAGAACACATACAGTTATAAGGTATGAAATCTCTTTGATTACCTTTACAGTTAAGCCATTAATTCCATATATGATGTTAAGCAATAACCTAAGGCTTATGTAGATTAGTTCTTTCATACAAATAGGTTCATGAAAGTTCATGAAAATATCCTACAACTAATTAAGGGAACAAAATTCTGGTCACTTAACATATATGGAGATATTCATCTACTAATAGAAAGAGTTATGCATGTTAGACCTAAGAAGAATAGTAGAAAGGATAAAGATGAACCAAAGAGATTGAAGACTCCTCATATGATATCATAAAAGGGTAAATTTTAATTTTCTAGCAGATATGGCAAATTTTCTCATTATAGGAGAAGTTGTAAATGTAACAACCCATTCCTATATTAAGAGCTAGAACCCTAAAATATGGTACATGTGAGATCAATAAGAGATTAAGAAAAATGCATTTTTCATGCTCATGCATGTTGTTAGCATACAGAAACGTGAATTTGAATTTTGCGCACATTAAAATGATTGTACATGCATTCATTAACACTCCGGGTATAATTGACTTATATATGTGAAAGGTGATTTTATTGAGAATTGTGGTTAATGTGTACTAAAAATTTAATTGGAAAGTGTATTTAGTGATTTTGAATTTTTGGTTAATTTTAGGAATAAATTCTGAAAATGTTGAATATTATTAGACCAGGAAAAATGCCACTTGACAAGTAAATAGGTGGAAGGAAATAGAAATAAGAAACAAAATGATATTGGAGAATTTTTGAAAATGACTTTGAAAATTTGGAGATGATTTTAGAATTTGTGAGAAAATGCTATTAAGAAAACTTTGGTGATAATTGGAATGAAAAGATAGAAGTTATGGAACTAGTTCAATAAGAACTAGTTAATTGGGAAACTAGTTAAAGCTTTAGATATTGGACAAGTGTCCAAGTTTTAAGCCATGGTTCTTTTTATTTGAAAGATCAAGATAATGTTGTTCTTGTCTTAAAATATTTTCTCCGTGACTTTCCTCATCTTTTGGAAGTTTCATTACTGTCAGAAATCTCTCACCCTCACAACACGAGTCTTACTTTCACTTTTCACTTGCTACCTCATTTTTGTTATCTTAGTCACTATAACCGAAATATCTAACCTTGCAACTCTCGACCGATGATGATCGAGTGTTATTGGAAAGCTAGGGCACATATGATTTTTTAAGAGTTGGAGTTTTAAACAAGTAACCATTTTATGGGTTTTCTTGTTATATGAGATGAAACATGCATCACGTTAGCTCACTATTAGATGGTTATTAAATAGTGATGTACATATTTGTTGGAAAGTGAGGAATTTTTTGGGTATGCCGTATGTGTTGTGTTTGCATATTTGACGATCAAAATGTCATAAGATAGTGTTAAAATGATATTTCAGTACGATGGATTGATGAAAATAAGAATCAAAAGAGTGTAGAAATTTTTGGAGATATGAAAGATGTATGCTCTGTTTTTGTTACTGTTGATATACGTGTATGTTGGTCTTCATAGTTTTCCACGAAAATTTCTTTGTGTTTCTAGAAATGAACTTTAATGAGTTTAGAGATAAGAAATAGATGTAAGATGATGTTTGGATATGAGTAATGAATGATTAAGTTGAAAGTTGAGAAGAGAGTGAAGAAAACGTAGAAATGAAGAAGATGCATGAATATGTGATGTTTTTGATGTTTGCATTGATTCATGGTTTTTGATCCATTTGTGAATGTTGGAGCTTAAATGGAAGGTGAAAAAAAAGGTCGAGATAAGTCAAAAATGTTGGTTTAAGAAAAAGAAAAGAAGAAAAGAAGAAAATTGCAGTATCAGAAGAGAAGAAGAAAAGCACTGTAAAGAAATTGGAAAAGCATGATTGCACTTTTGCATGATTGCGACATTTGAAATCTGATGGAAACTCGTGATCGTGCTTCTACACAATCGAGACTTCTACGGTTACTGAAGGGAGGCACTTTTTCAAACATCCTGGATTCATTTGATGATATCTTCTTCTC